>PVKP010035963.1:0-22828 GCA_004027715.1 Plecturocebus donacophilus | reverse complement strand
CTGTCCCCAATTTGATCTTTTATATGTGTTCTTATTTTATGCTGAATATTCCATTATTGGAAAACTAAGCATGCGGTAGTAATTTATATCCTACTACTCAAGGTCATTGCCAAGATCTGATTGCAAAAATTAAAAAAATTGCAACCTCAGGCATAAATGGGTTAAATTTACATTTATAGTTATTTAACAAAATATAAAAATTAGATTTCTTACATTGTATTCTTATATTTTTTAATACCTTCATAAGATTGTCTGTTTTACTTAAGATTTTTAAGTCTATACTTATTCATTATACATTCTGTTATCCTTATAATGACATTTTCTCTTTTTGGTTAATTTTAGATGCAGTCTGGCTCTGTCACTCAGGCTGGAGGGCAGTGGTGCAATCTCAGCTCACTGCAGCCTCTGCCTCCTGGGTTCAAGCAGTTCTCTGCCTCAGCCTCCCAAGTAGCTTGGATTACAGGTGCCTGCCACCATGCCTAGCTAATTTTTTTGTACTTTTAGTAGGAAGAGAGTTTCACCACCTTGGGCAGGCTGGTCTTGAACTCCTGACCTATGATCCACCTGCCTCGGTCTCCCAAAGTGCTGGGATTACAGGTGTGAGCCACCGTGCCCAGCCATAAGGATATTTTCTCATCCTCTGTTATGATCACTTTTTAAAGGCAAGTATTTTACTTATATGAGGCTAAATATTTCCACAGTGTAAGAATTCTGGGAAGGCACTTGAATTAGCTCTCCAGGTATGCTAACAGTACAACGAACCAAGTGCTATATACTCACTTTTTTTTTTTTCCGGGAAACATTAAACCTAGACTGATGCACCCTCAATACAGAATGAGTACAAGAAAAACAACATAAAGTTACCATGGGAGAGAGAAAATTAATCACAATTCTTTTCACCCCCTTGTAGTCTAAGAACAATCAAACACTACTACAAATTATATATTCACAAAAAATAGAAATTTATTTGTAATTCCCTATAACAAGTAAGAAGACACAGTTTTATAAAACAAGAATAGAAAAAGTTGGAAGATATATAAAGAGTACACACCAAACACCATTTAAAATATGTTAGCAAATGAACAAAATTCAAAGGAAATTCAAATATACAAGTAAAAACACAATAATAGAGACTGATGGAAGACAATGAAGAATAGAAGTGATAAAGTGCAAACTTACATAACAACATAAAATGTTCCCCCAAAGTGCAACAAAAAGAACAAAGTAAGAAATATTAGCAAAGATCCCAGCATTTTGAAAGGGCAAGCTGGGAGCATTACTTGAGCCAAGAAGTTTAAGACCAGCCTGGGAAACAGGGTGAGACCCCAACTCTACAAAAAAAAAATTAAAATTAGGTGGGTGTGGTGGCACACACCTGTAGGCCCAGCTATAGGATGCTGAAGTGAGAGGATCACTTGAGCCCAGGAGATTGAGGCTGCAGTGAGCCATGATCACATCACTTGCCTAGGCAACAAACCTGGACTCTGTCTCAAAAAAAGAAAAGATTATGGATATGGAAAACAATTAATCTACCTGAAAAACAAGTATTCCAAATGAAGAAAGAACTATTTGAAAAGAGGCAACAGCCAAAAACTAAATTGAAAATAATATTTCCAAGAAAGAAGGGAAAAAAATAAACAAAACATTTCAATGTTCAAATAAATGTTTCACCATGTTTCACTCAAGGATTCCTGGGAAGAGATAACTGACATCTTCACAATGGGTCTTGTCTCCTAAGTATTAAAGTTCTCTGTTGATGTTGCTCCTCTGTGAGTTTCATGTGAGATACAAACACTTCACATACTGTGTCTGTTCAGAGAGGTGTATCCACATACCTCACATACCTCTTCCCCTGACCTTGATAGCCTTTTCTCTTTTCTTTCTTTCTTTCTTTTTTTTTTTTTTTTTTTTTTGAGACAGAGTTTTGCTCTTCTTGCCCAGGCTGGAGTACAATGGCGTGATCTCAGCTCACCGCCACTTCTACATCCTGAATTTAAGTGATTGATTCTCTTACCTCAGCCTCCAGGGTAGCTGGGATTACAGGCATGCACCACCACACTGGGCTAATTTTTTTTTTTTTTAAGTAGAGATGGGGTTTCTCCATGCTGGTCAGGCTAGTCACAAACTCACGACATCAGGCAATCTGCCCACCTCAGCCTCCCAAAGTGCTGGGATTACAGGCATGAGTCACTGCACCTGACCTCTATTTTTGAATTGTATTTGTCCTTAGTCCTGGGTCATCATGTCAAGTCATTGACCACTAGGCCTGAACCAGTGTAGATCGTGTCTCTGGCCATAGCTTCGTTCAAGCAAAGCAAACATCATGTGCACTATGTGAAGTTCTCTCTAATGGGGAGATACCTCCCCTCCTGTTTTTTGTCCTTTACAGTCATTCTGCAGTGGGGCTCTAGCAGTACTGACATTACCTGATATGGGGTTTTACCAGAATATTATGCATATCCATCTATAAAACCATACTCATTTTTTCCTCCTCAGCCAACTGGTCATAAGGGACTCTTAATAAGGTCATAAGTGTGGTCCATAGAGAAATAGAGAAAAAGCAATTTGTCAGGAATAGACATTGAGAACAATTAATTATGCAAGTATTTTGTTCCAGCAGGGCTGGTTTGAGTCCAGTTCTGAATATGCCACTTCCATTTGATGTAGGAGTACTGCTAATCATGCCTAGCATTATTCTTGATAGGTTAGAAAACTTCCAGTTTATGATGGCCAGATTTCAGTCTCTATTAGAGTATTAACAAGCTATAAGCTGCATCTCAAAAGGAGAATTGTTATCTGTAATGATGGCACAGCACTTTTCCAAATTCTCAAAGGTCTGTGGTATGATTCGCCTTTAGGAACCTGCCAATAGTGTGACATAACATTGCTAACTGCTGCAGAGACTTCCCGCACCATCACAGATGCTGATCATATGGCCCAATGACAGAGCAGCTTATATAGGACTTGTACTTGTTTGGGGATCTTTTCTTACCTGGATGTCACTCAAAATGGGCCACCTTATAGGTTACTTGGTAACTGGTTCTGAGTAGCATGCTCCAATAAGGAATATGATGCTTCCAAAAGTCAAAGAGGTCCATTAGCATTGTGACCTGTTTCTTAGTGGTGGGAGAGGCAGGTGAAACAAACTGTCTTTCATCTTGTAAGGAATAAATAGCACAGCCAAGATAACTAGATATTTTGTAATTTCATTAAGATATGGACTCCTGAAATTTTGTGGGATTTATTTCTAACATTCTTGTTTTCTTTGTAACAAAATGTCTCAAGTAGTTGTAATATCCTTATCTCCTGGTCCAATGAACATTTTGTCATTAGTATAATACACTAGCATGATGTCTTGTGGCACATAAGGTGATCAAGATCTCTGTATACTACATTATAACTTACAGTTGGTATATTATTACAGTCATAAGACAATATAATGATTTTGTATTGCTGACTTTTCTGAAAGAATATTGTTCTCCGTGGTCTTTTAAAAGCAAGTATAAAGAAAAGTGTTCATGAGATTCAAAAAACTGCATAGCATATGCCAGAAGATGTGTTAATTTACTCCAGCAACAAAACCACATCTGTGACCGCAGCTGCAGCTGGAATCAACACCCCAATAAGTTTACAATAATGCACTGCCATTTTCCAAGGACCATGTTCTTTCACCACAGGCCAAATAGGTGAAGTTAAGTGGGGTGGGGATATGATAGGCATCACTATCCTTGTGCCATTTTTGCCCTTGATGGGAAGAATAACCTCAGTAGTGCTTCTGGGAGGGCAGTATTGAATTTTCTTTATTATTTTGATGGGTAAATGCAGTGTTAGCAACTTCCCTTGGCTGTTCTTGCCACTGTAACCCACCTCATGTGTCAAGAAACCATTGTAGGGATTTTGCATGTTTCTGAATATATTTATTTGAACTATACATTCTGAAACTGAGAAAACAACTACAGAGTGGTTCAGGAAATTCCTGGACCCACTGTGCAATGGTCCTGAGCCAAAAATTTATGAATAACTTTATTTTACCTTTCTTACATGAAAAAGGGATATAATAATAGCTACTTTATAATGTTGATGGGAGGTATAAATGAGATAACTCTAAGTTATGTGCTTATAAAGTTCTAGAACATAGTAAGACTTAAAAAGTGTTACATAGTATTCTTTAATTTTAGTTTCATAAAAAGATAGTTTTACTATTCTGACAGTTCTGTATCAGCAGCATGTGTTTGACTAAGAAAAAAATTATATTAAGAAATCAAACCAACTAAGTACATAGTAATTACTTTTATTAGAAAAATTTAAACTTTAAAATTAGTTTTTATTATACTCTCTGATCAATTCTAAAATTTGAATTAACATATTAATTTTATAATAAAATTTTGAAAAATAATGACAATATACTATAATTATTGTAAAACATTGGAGTAAATTTTTTTTAGAAAATGCAATACAAATTTTTACTATGGGTCATGAGCATTTTTTCTTTATTTTGGTAACAATTATGTATTTACATTTTTAATTTTCATAACAATACATTTTTAATAAATATTGAATTCAAGTATTAAAATGTTAGAAATCTCTTGTGAAATTTAGGACAGCTTCCTAGGCATTTTGTTTACAATTTGTTACTGTGAGGATAGCAGGAAAAAGATACTAATGAGGTCCAGGCATCCAGTCAGGGCAGTTAGAGCTGAAGCAATTCCAGTCTCTGAGGCTCATCAGTGAATGGGAAGGTCAAACAGTTGGTAACAAAAATGGTAACACGTGAAGATTTACTATCATCATCAGGATACAAACAAAGGACTAAAACACTGCAAACAAACAAACAAACAAACAAAAAAAACAGCATAGAAGTGTAAGTGAATAGTAGGAAGGAGCATCAGGATCCCAAGGGTGAAAGAAGCAGAAGCGGTGAAAGCCAGCAGGAAACAAAGTTCCCTTTCTGTTCAGCCAAACAGTCAGATTGTCCTGTACTTCAGCAACATTCTTTTTGGATGATTCCCTTTCCCATCCACAATGTTACCACCATGGATGAGCTCCTGTGCATTATTCGGAAAAGGATAGGCTTTGCTGGAACTATAAATGCCACAATCTAGGGACTAGATGCAACCAAAGCTGATTTGTCCATTATGCCACAGTGTGCTAAGTGCTGAGAGCTCCTCTACATAGAGCTGACACAGGGCTTAAGGATCACTATGGCACCATCTACCCAGAAGACAAAAAGGAGAGTGGAGCAGTGGCAGCCTAGATACTATAGCACCCCTCCCAGAAGGACACCCTGCCCTTCCATTCACATTGCTTTGTTCTGTGCTAGTCACATGGCAGACCTAACCTCTAGGCAGGCTGAGAACTGTAAGTGGACTCTGGTCACCACTAACAGTTTTTCTGACTCTACCCTCACCAGTTTCCACCTAATTAAAATAACATAGCGATTAATCTTCCTGACAGTTTTCTTCTCTGATGCCAACTCATACATTTTATTTGAAATTCTTCTTTATTAAGTGCCTTTACTGACAATCCATCACTAGCTAGATCAAAACTAAATTCCATATCCCATTTTAGAAAAATATTCATAATCTGGTTCCGCTAAACCTAACTTTAGCAAGTGATAACAAAAGAGTTTCTGTGCCTTTTACACAGACTAGGTCACTTTGACTCTTGTTCATGACATTTTCTTCACTTTGATGAGATTCTTTATCCTATTCATTCAGGCAACCAATATTAGAAATTGTATCTGGAGAGAAAAATGAGTTAACATCTGAGGAGATCAGGGAACATGGCCCCATGGCAGTATACCTGCTGCCCTCTACTCTCAATTTCAATTCAATCAGCAACCAGGTCCCCTAAGCTTTCTGATTGTGGATTGGCAGGGACATGGGACAGAAAGATTGTGGAGACAACATGCTCTCCTAGATGATGATTATATAGAGAGAATTATGAAAAGTATTTTCCCCTATGAAGTGAGAGCCAGACTGGAAAACCCTCAGATGAGGGTGGGGCTGAGAGAAGTCCCAGAAGTAGAGATTGGCCTGGAAATGTCCATAAATGGTTTTGCTAATATCCCAGACCCCTAGATAGCTGTGGGGAAGAGCTTGTGGTCTGAGTTCTGTCTACCACTGAGGCAAGAATAGTACCACCTTTGCAGAGGATTAAGTCCAGAAAATAGAAAGATTTAATCAATGAGCATAAAATAAGTGGAGTGAGCTTGATGACTTGCATTCCACCACTTCATAGGACAGAATTTTGCCCTTCTCACATCTCATCAGACTTTCACCTCTTAAGGATCTCTGGATCTGGATCTGAATTCCAAGTGCAGCGTATGAGTAGGCAAAGGAAAATAACCTAAGCAGAGCTATGAAGCCAAAAAAAAAAAAAAAAAAAAAAAAAAAAAAAAAAAAAAAAAAAAAAAAAAAAAAAAAAAAAAAAAAAAAAAAAAAAAAAAAAAAAAAAAAAAAAAAAAAAAAAAAAAAAAAAAAAAAAAAAAAAAAAAAAAAAAAAAAAAAAAAAAAAAAAAAAAGAAAAAAGAAAAAAAAAACAGAATAACAGAATACTCACAGCATAGCAAGATAGAACTGCTTTAAGAGAGAGAGAGAATAACTTGAACAAAATAAATAAGAGCACATAGGACAATTCAATTATAAAACAAAATGCTTTCTATAACAGGTACATAGATAATGAGATAATTATTTGTGTGTAATATTTTATTTGAATTAAAAATCAAGTAAAATAATCACCAAATTAGGAATTCATTCAAATGAAAGAAATTTTCCAAAGCACACAGCAAATAGAATAATAAAAAGAAAAAAAATAACAGGTAGAGAGATGAGAATTAAATGAGTAGGAGAAAAATATTCTTGAGGTAGAACAAAACCTGATTCTGGGGATTAAAAGCCTTTGCTAGGTAAATGAATAAAGGAAAACACTTGGGCTTATTTTAATATAATTATTCAACTCCAAGAGTAAAAATAAAATCTTCATACTTTCAGAAGATATAACTACCCAGCTACAAAGTAAAAAGAAACACAGTGAGATGAGAGGTCTCAATTCTGACACTCAAGTTAGAAAACAGTGGAACAGTATGAATAATCAAGTCACAGACATCCTGCACACACACGCACCACACACACTATAAAAATATATTTGCAAATATCAGAGAATTGAAGAAACAGAGACCTTAACATGAAAGAACATGAAGAAGAGAGGAAGAAAATTTCTTCTATCTCCTGCCAAGTAGACAGTGATTATTTATTTCAGTGAAACCAAAAAAAAATATTTTCTTGCATTTCTGTGATTCTAATAGCATCACTTGCCCGTCTTTGAAGTGTACACAAAGATACAGAATATAATTATTTGCTTAACCGCAAGCAGGATATGTTCCACTCCAAATGCATAGAGCCAACATAGGTAGTATGCTTTCCCAAAGAAATTTGTACTATTAGAAAGATGAAATGAAAACTCAATCTGTTGCTTTGTCAAGACACCATTAGTGGAATGAGAGGTATTTTAGAAGATTTGAAGATTTTTTGATCATAGAACACAACATAGTGATATTTGAATAAATAAATAACAAAACTGTTACAGCTCCAAATGAAGGAAGGCTCCCATGCAGGGCCACAAAGAGGGTTGCACCAGGGACAGAGTAACAATGAACTGGGGCTCTCGGGAGCAGATTATGCATGGCAAGTGGGATTGTATTAGCTAGGTCATAAAGGCTCCTGATGGATTGACTAAGTTGAATAATTTCACTGGCTCTAGGCATAGAGGGTGTCCCTAATTGCTTATTACCTGGCTTTGGAACAATCAGGGCAGGTGCATCGTAATTCCAGAAAATGAAAGTCCAATAAAGCAAGTGATTGTCATGTGGACTTCATCAGCTGCTGTAGAAGTGGAATAGATCGGTCTCCAGCCACACCTCAAAATTGGATCAGATAGCATTTATATAAATAAGAAATTACAAAAGACAAACATCAGACTATCAGATATAACTCTTCTGAATATATTCTTCAAAAGGACTCCTCTCCAGGATATATGATACTTTCAACTCAACAAGGAGAATATGAACAACTCAATTTAAAGAAATATCTGGAAAAACTTAGAAAAAAAAATCTAAGATATGAACAGATTTTAAAAAGGATGCTTACTATTCATTAGAGAAATGCAAAGTGAAAACAATGAGATACCCTAAATGTCAATCAAAATAGCTAACACCCATAAATATTGGTAAAGATAAATTTCAAGAAGTCTCACATGTGGCTGGAATAAATGGAAAATGGACGCTTTGCAGAACACTTTAACAGTGTCTTAGAAGACACAGAAATCCTTCCTTAAGGATATACTCAAGGTCAATGAAAAGATGTGTTCACCTGAAAGCTCATCTCTGGATATTCCTAACAGCTTTATTTAAAACACGCAAGTACTGAAAAAATCTTTATCAGCTTGTGAGTTGACAAATTGTAGTATATCCTTGCAATAGAATTCTGCACAGCTATAAAAGCAATTAACTGCGGATTAACTATGAATACACTCAATAACAAGGATAGAACTCAAAATGCTAACTGAAAGAAGCCAGATACAAGACTAAAAATTCTATGATTTATTTATGTGACATTCTGGAAAAGGTAACTATATTATCTGAAAGCAGAGCAATGGTTACCCGGAGCACTAGAGAGGAGGGGTTGACTGCAAAAGGTCATGAAGAAACATTTTGCATTGGTAGAAATATTTCATATCATTCTTTGAAACTCATAGAATTGTACATTTTAACTTATACGTTGAAAATTCTGATTAATAGTAACAATGTATTTTATACCTGAACATTACTGAAAGTAGATTTTGTGTTCTTACCACAAAGAAGTATGATAAGTAATACGTGCATTAATTAACTTGATTTAGCTGTTTAATGATATATACATATATAAAGCATCATGTTGTAATTATAAATATGAACAATTTTTGTTAGTCAAGTTAAAAATTAAAAACAGACAATAGTAGAATGAACACACTTTTCATTATTAATGTTTCAGCTTATTTGCTTTCTTTATTCCCCCACGCAAATTTCTTTTTAATACACTCTTATACAAATTTGTGTCCCCAAAACAAAAAAGAAAATTCTAATTAAGAACACTAAGCCAGGCATGGTGGCAGCACTTGGGGAGGCTGAGGTAGGCGGATCACAAAGTCAGGAGTTCCAGATCAGCCTCACCAATATGGTGAAACCCCTTCTCTACTAAAAATACGAAAGTTAGTTTCATGTGGTGGTGCATACCTGTAATCCAAGCTACTAAGGAGGTTGAGGCAGGTTGATTCTGGGAGGCAGAGATTGTAGTGAGCCAAGATTGCGCCACTGCATTCCAGCCTGGGTGACAGAGGGAGAATAGGTCTCAAAAAAAAAATCACTAAGTCCACTAAAATTCAGTATTTGAAATAGCAGCACCTATTTTGTTTGCTGAATAGCAGATTGTATTACTTAACTCTTAGTCCTACTAACATAACTCAGATTTTTCATCTTCAGTTAAGCCATTTAATAACTGCCGAGTCAAAATCACTAACCCTCCTGTATTTCTATAGTTTTCCTGTATCCTTAAAAAGTGAGTTTTACAAGCATATTCCTATACCTCACAAGATTTTAATATTTTCAAATAAAATCATACATAAATAATGTTTTGTAAACCACGAAACACTGTAGAAATTACAACTGTTACTTATTCTTTGAGTATGAATTGTTTCTAATTTATCTTTGTACATAAAACATATTTTTTGCTCAGAAAATGTGTTGAATATAGTTGAATAGATGATTGGAATTCTTTTTTAAATTTGAATTATTCCAACTTGTGACATTTAATTTAGACACAACATGATAGCATTATCCTAGGGACAAAAGCTGAATAATGACTAACAGTGACTATCTTGTTTTTCTATCGGTTTTACTCATCATCAAATTTCCTCCAAGTGAACTATTGAGTTTCACTAGCACTGAGTGCCAAAGGACAATCAAATTGATCCTCAACAAATTACTGAGAAACACTTCCTTGATTTTAGTGTTTCCCCTTAATTGTGAAGCCATGGCAGCTCCACAAATAAATGAGTTGCTTAACAGACTCCACTGCTAATAATGTGAAAAGCTGGAATTACCTCATATTGCTTACAACATCTCTATTACCGCTGTGAATGTAGCCAAAAATAAAGTGATAAAGACTGGAATAGTTGCTATATTTTTCACACAAAGTACATTCAATCCTTTATAGACACACGCACACACACCAATGTGTACTCACGTACATATACACACACATATACACACATAAATATGTATATCTGTATATATACACACACTCATGTGCAAGTAGGTACATATATACATAAATAAAATACTAAACCCTGTTTTTCGGTTTTTTCTTTTTTTTGGAGACAGAGTCTCACTCTGTTGCCCAGGCTAGAGTGCAGTGGTGCGATCTCAGCTCACTGCAACCTCTGCCTCTGGGTTCAAGCAATTTTCCTGCCTCAGCCCCCTGAGTAACTGGGACTACAGGTGCACGCCACCATGCCCAGATAATTTTTTGTATTTTAGTAGAGACAGGATTTCCCCATGTTGCACAGGTTGTTCTTGAACTTGTGAGCTCAGACAATCTGCCTACCTAGGCCTCTTAAAATGCTGGAATTACAGGTGTGAGCCATGGCACTCAGCCTAAACTCCTGTTTTTAAAGCATTTCATGTCAATTGCTTTGGAAGTAAAAGTTTGGTCCTTGTTAAGTTCCATTTATAAATAAATCAACTAGGATTCAAAGAGTAAAACACAAAACTTATTTTTGGAGGGGGTGTCTGCAATGCTTTTATTTCACTGAGACTGTCTAATTACCTAGAACTAATTTACTCTATTTTCAGAAAATTAAGTAAAAGTGAGTTAGAAATAATTTCATGTATAATTTTCCAGCATTTCATCAGCCATGCTAACCACATTGCTTGATTCATAATACCTGCAATAAATAATCAAATAATAACTACCAGTTCCAGTGACTATTTTAAGTAGTTTATATATTTCAATCTCATTAATTCTCACAACAGATTTATGAAATGGGCACAACTATCCCCATGTTACTTTCCACTCTATTCCTCCCTCCATTCCATGACAAATCCCTCTATGTATCAGTTTTCCATAGCTGACATAACAAACCACCATAAATAGTGCTCAAAACAATACAAATTTATCATCTCATAGTTTTTTATAGGTCACAAGTCCTACAATCAAGGTGTGATAGAGAGGCCACATTCCTTTCTGGAAGTTCAAAGGAAGACTTTGCTTCCTCACTTTTTTCAACTTTTAGAGGCTGCCCATATTGTCAATTCCCTCCATCCTCAAAGACAGCAAAGTCAAATTACTCTAACCCTTTCTCTGTAGTCACAGTATGTACTGCTTTTGAACTGAGTTGATTAGATTGGGCTAACCTGGATAATCCAGGATAATCTCTTCTCTAGGTCTTTAACCTTAATCATATCTTCAAAGTCGATTTTGCCATGTAAGGAAACATTTACAGATTCAGGGGCCATTATTTTGCTGGCTACGTCTATATCATCCATTTTTCAGTGAACAACTTCTTATGCCTCTGGCTTAAAGTGAAACCTAGATTTTTGCTGAAGGTATTTATTTTCACTGTTTTTATAAATAAAAGTCATCATTCTTCTGCTTCCTTTGTTACAAAATAACCAGAAGTTGGATCTGTTTCATCTTGATTTCATACCTTTAACTCCCAACCATTATTACTCATTTCAAAGTACTTATTCTTATGAGTTTCTTACCACTCAAACATTAAGTTTCTATATTTCGTGTCATAATTTTTGTCTTTTTGTTTTTAGACTTAGTCATCTACAATAATTTTCCACCCTCTTTCCATTATTTTGCATGTCAACCTCAATTAGGCTGCTACTATATTGGCCACTTATGTTTCTCTCCTTTTCCGTTTGCTTTTGATGAAATTCCAGGGAGCCAGACAAAATTAGGAGAACATGTTTTCAGTTATTATCCTATCTTTAGATTCCTCAAGACTACAGCCAGAAAAGGATCTGGTTTAATCACTAATTATTACACTGTAAAAGGCTATTACAGCAAAGGGAAGAACATAATAAACTCTTGACAAAATAATGTTACTTCTAGAATTCAAGGGAAATCCTTTGATCTTTATTCCCACGGTGAGTGCCACCATTATCTCTCTCAGAACTTCAATTGGTTCTTTGCTCTTAGGTTGTGCTCCTATATCCAAAGCGAATCTTTCATTAAGTCTCACTATATAAATCCTTATTCACTGTTTTTTTTTCTTTTGAGACCTAGTCTCACTCAGTTGCCCAGGCTGGAGTGCAGTGGCGCTATCTGGAACTCAACTTCTGTCTCCAGGTTTCAAGCTATTCTCCTTCCTTATTCACTTCTGAAGAAAACCCACCCACATCACATAGGAGCAAATTGTATCGCCTGAATCCATTTTCTTTACTCATTTCCCACAATTTGAGTCTGGAATATTTTTGCCTTGACTTTGCAAATGGTGATGCCCATTGTTACCAAAGTCTTTTAGATTTATGAGTGTCAGATCGAGTAAGGAACCTTGGGTGGTACAGAGCAGAATGTTGAGGTGGTGGTGGTGGTAGAATGAATTCTGAAACTCCACCATTAAAGATGGCCATGAACCCATCGTATGTGTAAGACAGGAGAATATGTTCATTTCTCTAATTAGTGAAATCATTAGCTCATGCACAGATAAATCATCAGAGGCCAGAAACTCAGGTGCAGATATGGGCGAATCTAAATCTATATGGAAGAAGGAAACATTTCCTCATTTAGCAAGTTGTCTATCATTTCTGACAAGAATAGTAATTCTCATTTCCATGTAAAGTATTACTTTGTTTTTATACCTATCAATTGCCTTGATGAATAAACAAGTGTAGTAAGTGACCTAGTAATAGCCTACTTCTTGCTTATTACAGAAAAGATCCCTGGTTTGTTCATTCTAATAAAGACAAGAGGAAATTATGTTATATTTAGTTTTTAATTGGGTGTGGATAAAGGAAATGAGAAAGGAAAATTACCTTTTGGAGATATACTTTAAATGTTTTTCTGCTTAATGTTTCCCTCCCATAACATCCAAAATGACTCCATTTTTAGTGCTTCTTTCAACTGTAATATTAATATCTTCACTAAAAAATTTTCCTTTGGATTGTGACTCTGTACCATCTTTTTATATAAAAATAATTAAAGAAAATAAAATAATTATGGACAACCTTTCGTTGTTCACTTCTTCCACCGGTAATATTTTTAGTTCTTACCTATATCAATAGCTATTATTGTTGACTTGGTTTCTTAGCTTTCTACTTTAATTTATTTACCAATCACTCACTCCTTATTACACTGAAATTGGGCTTCTTTTCTCATCTTGCAACCAAAATATTCCTCTGTAGCTCACCCTTAGTCTCCCTGTTTATAAAATCAGTAGACATCGCAGCAGATTTTAACCTTCTTTAAGAAATACTCTTTTCTTAAAATGTCTCACCCTTTCTCTTTTTGTCCTCAAGTGATTCCTTGCCAATACATTTTTGTCTACCTTTCCCCATCAGTTCTTTAAATGTTTGTGTGTTTCAACTTACATAATTTATCTTCTCAGTCTACAACTTCTGACCCTGTTCAGGAATGTGGCGTCAGTTGTCCCAAAAATGTTGGTGATTCCTAATTCAGAATCTTCCATTCAGACTTCTTCTTTGAACTTCAAGTTATAGCTGACTTCTGGCTAACTTTTACATAGACATACCTCTAGGGAATCATATTCATGCCAGACAAAAAAAGAACATTTTATTCCTGCCTCACACTTAATGCCTACTTAGGACAAACCAACAAAAAGCCGTATCCTGTACAAAATGTGACTGTAAGCAAAGGTAAGCATTAAGATATTTTGAACACATTTAAAACTTTTAAAGTTGATGATTGTTTTCTGTCTTATAAAAATGTGTCCTCATTGTCACTGTGTTATGGAAAACCAAAATGATGTGCATATTTATAATGCAAATATAATTCAAGAACACTTAAAATTCTTGGAGAAGACTGACCAGATGAAAAATCTTGAATGCAGGTATTTTCATTAGGACATTGGGAGTTACTTATGGCCTTCAACCATAATCCTAAGCAAATTAATACAGGAAGAGAAAACCAAATATTGAAATTTTTATATTTTTCCACAGGATATAATTTTATTATTTTTTATGGCTGCATAATATTGAATGGTATATATATGTACCACATTTTCTTTATCCAGTTCACCATTTGTGAGTACCTAGGATGATTCAATGTCTTTGCTATTGTGAATAAGGTGGCAAAGAACATACATGTGCACGTATCTTTTTGGTATATAATACGGCTTTGTTGAGGGGGTGGGGAGAGGGTTATACACAGTAATGGAATTGTAGGGTCAAATAGTAGCTCTAAGTCCTTCGAGAAATCTCCAAAGTGTTTCCACAGTAGATGAACTAATTTGTACTCCTACCAGCAGTGTATGAGTGTTCCCTTTCCTCCACAGCCTCACCAGGATCTGTTGTTTTTTGACATTTTGTAATAACCATTCTGAGTGGTGTTAGATGGTATCTCACTGTGGCTTTGATTTGCATTTCTTTCCTGATTAATGATACTGAGCATTTTTTCATGTTTCTTGGCCACTTAAATGCCTTCTTTTGAAAAGCGTTCATGTCCTTTGCTCATTTTTTAATGAGGTTATTTGGTTTTGCTCATTGATTTAATTTTCTTGTAGATTCTGGATATCAGAGCTTTGTCAGAAGCATAATTTGCGAATATTTTCTCCCATTCTGTAGATTGTATGTTTTCTAGATTGATAGTTTCTTTAGCAGCAGAGATTCTCTTTTGTTTAATTAGGTCCCACTTGTCAATTTTTTTTTTCAATTTATTTTCCGGAGTTAGTCAAAAATTTGGTGCCAAGTTAATGTCAAGAGGGTGTTTCCTAGGTTTTCTTCTAGGATTTTTATAGTTTGAGTCTTATATTTAAATCTTACAAACTATCTTGAGTTAATTTTTAGATATGTTGAAAGGTAAGGGTCTAGTTTCATTCTTGTACATGTAGCTGGCCAGTTATCCCAGTAAAGTTTATTAAATAGAGAATCCTTTCCATATTGTGTGTTTTGTCAGCCTTGTTGAAGATCAGATGGTTACAGTGTGAAGTTTTATTTCTGGTTTCTATAACCTGTTCCATTGGTCTGTGTGCGTGTTTTTGTACTAGTATGCTGTTTTGGTTATGCAGCCTTACAGAAGAGGTTGAAGTAAGATAATGTAATGCCTCTGGCTGTGTTGTTTTTACTTAGGATAATTTGGGCTATTTAGGCTCTTTTATATTCCATATGAATTTTAGCATAGTTTTTTCTAATTATGAGAAAAATGACATTGATAGTTTGATAGGAATAACATTGAATTTATAAATTATTTTGGGCATTATGGCCATTTTAATGACATTGCATGGGATGTTATTTCATTTATTTCTGTTATCGATGATTTATTTCATCAGTGTTTGCTAGTTCTTCCTGTAAAGATATTTCACCTTCTTGGTTAGGTGTATTCCCATGTATTTCATTTTCTTTGTGGCTATTTGAAATGGGATTGAGTTCTTCATTTGACTCTCAGCCCAGGTATTATTGATATATAGAAATGGAACTGATTTTTGTGCATTGACTTTGTATCCTGAACATGTACTGAAATTGTTTATCATGGCTAGCAGCCTTTTGGCATAGTCTTTGGGTTTTCTAACTACAGAAACGTATAATGAGCGAAAGATACAGGTTGCTTTTTTTGGGGGTGGGGGAGTGCTTTCTATTTCTTTTTTCTTTCCTGATTGCTCTTGTTAGGACTTCCAGTACTATGTTAAATAGGAGTGGTGAGGGGGAGTATCCTTCCCTTGTTCCAGTTATCAAGGGTAATGGTTCTAGGTTTTGTTCTTTCAGTGAGATGTTGGCTGTGGTTTTGTCATAGATGGCTCTTTTTATTTTAAGGTGTGTTCCTTTGATGTCTAATCTTTTGAGAGTTTTCATCAGGAAGGCATGTTGGATATTATTAAAAGCTTTTTTCTGCATTATTCAGATGATCATGTAAGTTTTACTTTTAACTCTGTTTATATGGTGAATTACAATTATTGATTTGTTGAACCAATCTTGCATCTCAGAAATAAAGCCTACTTGATTGTGGTGAATTAACTTTTTGATGTGCCATTACATTTGGCTTGCTGGCAGTTTGTTGAAGATTTTTGCATCTTTGTTCATCAGGGATCTTGCTCTGAGTTTCTTTTTCTTCATTGTCTCTTCCTAGGTTTTGGTATTAGGTTGACGTTGGCCTCATTGAATGTGTTAGGGAGGAATCCTTCCTCTTCTATTTTTGGACTAGTTTAAGTAGGATTGGTACTAGTTCTTCTTTACATTTCTGGTAGAATTAGGCTGTAAATCCATCTGGACCCAGGCTTTTATTTGTTGGTAAGTTTTTGTTTCTTTGTTTGTTTTTCTGATTACTGATCCAATTTCAGAGCTCTATGTTGATCTATTCAGGGTTTCAATTTCTTCGTAATTCAATCTTGGGAGACTGTGTGTTTCTAGAAATTTATCAATATCCTCTACATTTTCTAATTTGTGTGTGTATAATTGTTCATAGCATTCTCTGAGGCTGTTTATGTTTCTGTGGTATCAGTTGTGATGTCATCATTTGCCATTTCTGATTGTACTTATTTGGATCTTCTCGTTGTTTTTCTTCGTTAATCTAGCTAGCAGTCTATCTTGTTTATTTTTTCAAAGAACCAATTCTCGACCTAATTGATCTTTTGTATAAATTTTCACATCTCGATTTTATTAAGTTATTCTCTAACTTTAGTTATTTCTTTTCCTCTGCTAGCTCTGCAATTGGTTTGTCATTTTTTCTGCCAGTTCCTTTGGTACAAAGCAGATCATTAATATAAGATCTTTCTAATTTTTTGATGAAGAAGTTTAGGGCTATAAACTTTTCTCTTATTATTGCTTTAGCTACATTGCACAGATTTTGGTATGTTGTTCCCATTTTTCATTAATTTCAATTTTTTTATATTTGCATTAATTTTGATGTTAATTCAGAAGCTATTAAGGAAAAGATGTTCAATTTTTATGTATTTATGTGGTTTTGAGAGACCTTCTCAATATTGATTTCTATTTTTATTGCACTGTGGTAAAAGAGTGTGCTTGATATGATTTCAATTTTTGAATGTATTAAGGCCTGCTTTATGATGGAGCATGTGGTCAATTTTAGAATATGTTTCATGTATAGATGAGAAGAATGTACATTCTATGGTTGTTAGGTGGACTGTTCTATAGTCTAATTAGGTTCAGTTAGTCAAGTGTCAAGTTAAAGTCCAGAGATTCTTTGTAAATTTTCCGCTTTGGCGATCTGTCTTGAACTATCACTGGGGTGTTGAAGACTTCTACTATTATTGTGGGGCTGTCTATGTCTTTTTGTAGGCCAAGAAGAGCATGTTTTATGAACCTGGGTGCTCCAATGTTGTGTATATATATATTTAGGATAGTTAAGTCTTCTTGTTGAATTGTACTCTTTATCATTATGTAATGCCCTTTATTATCATTCTTAATATTTGTTGGCTTCAAGTCTGTTTTATCTGACATGAGATTAGCAACTCCTTCACTTTTGTTTTCTGTTTGCATAGTATAACTTTCTCTTTCTCTTTACTTTGAGCATGTGGATGCTGTTACATGTTAGATGGGTTTCTTGAAGGCAGAAGACGTTGAATCTTGTCTTTTTATCTGGCTTGCCACCTGTCTTTTAAGTGAGGTGCTTAACCCAATTACTTTTAATATTAGTATTAACTTGTGTGATTTTCATTCTTGTCATTGTGTTGTTAGCTGGTTGTTATGTAGAATTAACTATGCACTTATATTATAGTGCTTGTGGACTATATGTTTGTTTAAGTGTGTTTTTATGGTAGCAGGTGTCATTCTTTTGGTTTTATGTTTGGCACTCCCTTAAGGACCTCTTGTAATTCTTGTGTAGTTGAAACAAATTCCCTCAGCATTTGCTTGTTTGAGAAGAATATTTTCTCCTTCACTTATGAAGCATAGTTTGGTGGGATATGAAATTCTTGGTTGGTATTTTGTTTCCTTGAAGAATGCTGAAAACGGGCCTCCAATCTCTTCTGGGTTGGAAGGTTTCTGTTAACAGATCTGCTGCTAGCCTGATGAGATTCCCTCTGTATGTCATTTGACCCTTGTCTCTAGCTGCCCTTATGAATTTTTTCTTTTGCCATTGACTGGAAATCTGATGATTACGTGCCTGAAGGATGGTCATCTTGTATAGTATCTAGCCAAGGTTCTTTTTATTTGTTGCATTTGAATGTCAACCTCTGTAGTAAGTTAAGAAAATTTTCACAAACTATATTCTCATATATTTTCCAAGTTGCTTATTCTGTCTCCTCTCTCAGAAATGCCAATTAGTTGTAGATTTAATCTCTTTACATAATTTTATATTTTTAAAGGCTTTATTAATTTTTTAAAACAACTTTTATTTATTTTTGTCTGAGTTGGTTCAAAGAACTGGTCTTTGAGCTCTCAGTCTTTTCTTAGTTTGGTCTATTTTGTAGTTAATACTTCTTTTGTATTATGAAATGTTTGCATTAAATTTTTTACCTCTAGAAGATTAGTTTGATTGTTTATTAAAATGGCTGTTTCATCTTTCATCTCTTGGATCATCTTACTGGATTCCTTGGGTTTGGTTTCAGCTTTCTCCTGCATCTCCATGTACTTCCTTGTCATCTAGATTCTGAATTTTGTGTTTGTCATTTCAGTCATTTCAGCCTGATTAAGAACTATTGCCAGTGATCTCATCAGGAGGTAAGCGTTACACTCTAGCTTTTCCAGTTCCCAGAGTTCTTGTGCTGATTCTTTCTCATCTGGGAGAGCTGGTGTTCCTTTACTGAAGTATCAGTTAATAATCATCAGTTGGCTTCATTTTTGGATGTTTCAGAAGGTCAGGGCTCTGTATAGTATCTTTATGTGTAGGTAAATTCTTGCACTTGATTTCATATGGGTTTATATTAGCAGGATAATTTTTGATATTGTGGTTTGGGCTGCAATGCAGTAAACAGCACTTAAAAGAAATGTCTTGTAGCTAGGCTAATATCCAGTAGTGCAGCTCTTTTGTGCTTGTGCATTCACATGTGTGCTCTGCAGTAGAGGTAGAAAAAGATGGCCCCCTCAGGTCCATTCCTGGGCCTTGGTGGAGCCTCCTCTCATGTCTGTTCCTGCAAATTCATTTCTTTTATTAAGTGCTGTGAGCAATAGGATACCCCTCAAGCAGCGGCTATGGTGGGTAGGTATGCCACACCTTACTGGACTAGTCCTTCGGAAGGAGATACACACTGCTCTATATCTGGCCTAACAACCCATGCACCTTCATCTTGCTCAAATGCTAGCCACAAATTCCATATTCCTGAGATATGAACTGTAGCCTAAGGGCACTGGGGCATCTCACAACTTGAGGTCAGGTTTTGGTTGCACTGGGGGATCCAGTTTGCTCTTGGGTTACCAGGAAAGTACTCAGGAGAAACAGTGCATTTAGGTTGAGCTGCAGAGGCTATGTTCTGTAAGCATTCATCCAGCGTGGCTATGAATGGTCCCTGGGATTGGCTGGCAGGTTTGCAGAACAGACATGCCCCAGTCCAACAGTGAAGCTAGCCCCATTCTTTACTGGTCTGGAGGTCAGCTGGAAAAGTCCCTCCCATAGGGGGATAGAAAGCTCTGGAGAATTTGCATATATGGCCTCTCTCTGCCAGAGCTGCTCATCAAAATTCTCCTATGCTCTATGCTCTCAGATACTTTCCAATTATATGTCTTTTTTGAATTCTAATATTGTATACATTCTTGACACAACATAAGCAATAGATCTTTTGCATGTTAGAAAAATAAGATGAGAAAAATTCTTTTATACATGATAGATATTTCAAAGATTTAGTTACATTGATATTTAAATTATATTTTCTATTTACACAAGAAGGTAAAAGCTGGTCAAGACCTGCTTATATTTATTCAGTGGTAAAGTAACAACTAAGGACTTCTTATCTCTAGCTTAAAGCCAAATTTTATTTTTATTATTTCAAAAAAAATTTAGAGATTCTTGATATATTATGGTTTCCTCTTCAGTTTCAATAGTAGTGAAGAGCACAAATTTGATTAAAAGTAATGGCCAGCTTCTAGAGAATTATGTTGGCAGTTTATAAAGAAAGATCAAATCTATCTAGAAAAAAATGTTGTCTGGAGTATTTTCCAAGTGAATATAACACAGGAATGTGGCAGAACTCCTGGTAAATAAAACGAAACAAAAGAAGGTTACATCAGCTCCTACTTTTAAATGGAATTGGATGCCATGTTCACACTAAGAAAAGGAAAGGTATAACAAGTAATTATCACATTAAGCAGTGAAGATATCCACACCTCACCATAAACATCTGAAAGTCCTCATGTACCATCTGTAGAGAACAAAGGAATGAACTCATTTGGAAAGATACAGAAAACATGCGAGATGGATTAACAAAGGATTACAATGAACATTGCCATATTTGAAAAACCATGATAAAAACATAATGTTTCTTAGACACTAAGAATTATTCAAGATCGCAAGTTATGATTCAAATATCACTCCACCCCCAAATTTCAAGGATCGGCTTATTTCAATATTTATTTTTAGAGCATGGAATTTAATGTGCTTTTTCATTTTTTCACCTGCAATCTATTTCTGAGTCTGTCTTTTCTTATGTGCTTCATCTAGTTCTATTAAAAATCCCTGCTCATTTTCCCATGTGATTGAAAGGAACACTAATTCACTGTTTTTAATATGATCTTGTTACCACTTCATGAGCCCCAGCAAAGTCCCATTTTTCTTAGCTGTCTATATCAATATGAGTCCTGGCAGGAAACAGATGCTGTATGTATTGGGTAACATGAGAAAAGCTTATTAAGAGATTATTTACTAAATTGTAGGCAGAGTATCCTATTTATTTTTATAACCACCCGAGTAGTGGATAGTTATAAGAATAAATACTTCTAGGTCTGAAGAGGCAAAGGAAGACAGCAGTTTCTAGATAGCAGAAGGACATAGTCACATACAAAGGGGCTATCCTGTCAGATCTTATGTCAAGGGATTCAGCCAAACCAAGGCAGCCACACAGGTAAGGAGCTGAGTGATTGAAAATTTCAACCTTACTCCTCATTTTTACCATGATCTCACTGGAGCTCTCTATTAAAACAAATCTGAAAGCAGATAAACGTGTAGCTCCTATAGGCCAGCACATGGAGATCCAGAACATTGTGAAGAAGAGTAGAGAGAGTAGAGACTAATTCAGAAGGAACAAATAGACGAAATCTTTTAGATTTTAGTGATATTAATGTGAAATTTATTAGTTCTTATTGTTGGGTTAGAGAAATTAAGAATACTATAATACAGAATAGAAAAATAAAATTATATGTCAATATGATGGTTTCCAAGTCCTCAATGAAAGCCTTAAGTGAATTCCTTCACGGAGTTTCCCTTTTGTCAAAGTCTCCAACGTCTAATATTAAATCTACAATTTCAATTTTATATCTAAGACTATGTCATTTTCAAACTATACCTTGTACTCCAAGATTATTCTCATCACAATATTCATCCTTCTTACCACAGGTATGTTTCTCATTATTATTCCCGAAATAACACACAAAAGGCTGTAGTAGAAATGTGCATGGGGCATGAAGGCACTTTAAGTAATGACTATTTGGAGGTCTCTCCACCCAGGTATATTTCCATATTTATCAGTTGGTACACGGGTAACTAGCATCCATCACACAAATACACACAAACGCATAGTCACACATATAAATGCACATGCACACAGAAGTAAAATGATGATTTCTCTAAGACAGTGCAGTATAAACTATGAAGAGAATAATAAGCATTTTTCCAAATGAGACATATTTAAAACTCATAATTATCAAGGTCAGATTTTTCACAACGGAATTTTTACTTTGCATTGCCATTCAGAACCATTCTTTTTTGTTTGTTTATCTCCAACTTCCCTCAATATTCAAATAGTTCCCTTTTGAGATTACAAATAAAAAAATAGAACCATAATTGTGTCGGACACAACAGAAGATTGCTTATCTACGAATTAGAAGACCAGAATCATCCCGATAACATAGTTCATCTTTGGTGACTTTCTGTCATCATCCATTTAACACAAACAAATAACAAGAAAAATGGTGTAAACATAATTTAAGAATTCTGTGCTCTACAGCACAGTGTATGGTAATGACATCTGCTCAACTATAAATTACCACTTACGAATATCAGTGGCCCAACATTTACCAGGTGAGCTGAGAAACACAGATCATACAGATGGATAAAAGTTATTTTATATTCAAATTAAAAATACCAGAGCTGTTACAGAACTAACATGCCAATAAAGATATATCACAGTTGTTCAAATTGTGATATATATTCTGATATGTAGATTAAGTTTTCATAAATGATATCTGCATATATTTGCTATTATTATATCATTTTATTTTATTTTATTTATTTATTTATTTATTTATTTTTAGACAGAAGTAGAATAAAAGAGAAAAAAGGAAGAAAGAGAAAGAGGGAGAGAGAACAAGAATCTTGCTCTATTGCTCAGGATTTCATTTAAATCTGTGAAATGCTTATGCAAACTAAAGTGATTTATTTCCTATTATGTGATCACTTTTAGAATAGGTATGATATAATATTGAAAAAAATATATGTTTTGTGGA
>PVKP010035962.1:0-22837 GCA_004027715.1 Plecturocebus donacophilus | reverse complement strand
AGTTTTTCTGTTTCTTAGTTTTCCTTTGGCGGACGCCGGTTCCCCTCTTCCCGGGTTCGCTGCGCCCGCTGTGAAACTCTCCGTCCTCAGCGCTTCCAATTGCTGTTTTCCTTGTGGGGATGGGACCAGCCGAGCCCGTCCGTCCCGTATACTCCGCACCGGGAAGCGCCGCGCTGGGTGCCGGCAAAAGAGCCGCGCCAGCCAAAAGAGTCGCGCCGGCGACCTGCGTGGCTTCTCCGCCGGGAATCTCCCGGTCTGTGGGCAACAAAAACTCGTCGGAAAGTGCGGCGTCCACTCGTTCTCTGCGCTTTCACTGGGAGCTACATTCCTGAGCTGTTGTTAGTCGGCCATCTTGGATCTCTCCTCCGGTCTAAGATTTTTAATTATTTCTGTAATTAATGTTTCTTAAAGAGATTATTTTCTGTTACAAAGTTGATTTTTTTTTTTCAGACAGTTTCACTCTGTCACCCAGGCTGTAGTACAGTGGCACAATCCTGGCTAACTGCAACCTCTGCCTCCCGTGTTCAAGCTATTCTCTTGCCTCAGCTTACCAAGTAGCTGGGATTTCAGGCACCTATCACCATGCCCGGCCAATTTTTATATTTTTAGTAGAGGCGGGGTTTTGCCATGTTGGCCAGGCTGGTCTCGAACTGCTGACCTCAGGTGTTCCACCCACCTTGGCCTTCCGAAGTGTTGGAATTACAGGCATGAGTCACCACGCCCTGCTGAATTAGCTTACTTTTCAAAAAATAAATTTAGAAGTACATTTAGGTAGAAATAAACCATCACTGTGGTTTATTTTTGGGTGCGAAGGTGACAGTATCATTATTATAAGACAATAATAAGATTGTATACACGTTCTCTGTGAGAATCAGTTAGTCCTGGAATCATTCCTTTTCTTGTGTGAGAATAGCCTTTTAACAACTATTTTGGTTTGAGTTCTGTCGCTTAGAAAGTTGTCCTTATCAGGATGACAGTATGAGAGAGACAGTACATTGCCTGTTGTTTTAATCTCTAAAATTAATTTAAGCACTGTAGACAGTTAAACTCATTAGGTTTGTATTAAGTATTTTACATACACACACATACACACACACACCCCCCACACACACACGCACGCACGCCCAGAGTAATGGTGTTTTCTAATCAAAATCTAATTCTTTTGCCCCCTTAGCGCTGGCTGACAGAGCAGAGAGCTCAATGTCCTCATTGCCGGTAAGTGTTTTGCTATGATTATTTTTGAATTTGGAAAATACCAAGAGTCAGAATATGCCTTAAGATTCATAAAGGCAGTTTTCCTGCAATCTGCCATGTTTCTCTTCTTCGTGAAGATAGTTGAGTAGAAATAAGCAATCTGACTAGAAAAAGAAATGCAGGGACTAATTCATGTGACTTAGAATTATGTTTACTATGTTGTACCCTGCCTCTCATAGAAAATTATTATATAACTTCTTACCTTTTATAATTAAGCAAGACATTTTTAATGTTTCTGGCTAAAATAATGTAGATAGGTCATAACTTACCTTTAATAATTAAGCAAAAAAATTTTAATGTTTCTGGTTTAAAAAATCCAGATAGTTTGGCTGGGCATGGTGGCTCACACCTATAATCCCAGCACTTTGGGAGGCCTAGGCAGGCAGATCACTTGAGGTCAGCCTGGCCAACACAGTGAAACCTTGTCTCTACCAAAAATACAAAAATTAGCTGGGCGTGGTGGTGCGTGCCTGTAGTCCCAGTTACTCAGGAGGCTGAGGCATGAGAATCACTTGATCTTGGGAGACAGAGGTTGCAGTGAGCTGAGATCATGCTGCTGCACTTGAGCCAAGATTGTGCCACTGCACTCCAGACTGGGCAACAAAGCCAAAAAAAAAGAAAATTCAAATAGTAGAGATAAATACAAAATAAAAAGGCTTCTGATTCTGATACTCTCTACCCTGCCTTTTCAGAAGACATTGTTTCAGAATAAATTGTTGGGTTTGGTATCTATTCTTCTATATCGTTTTTTGTGCATGTATTTTTTAAGGCCCTAATCCAGTATGATTGTGCCTATATTTATATATATATATATATCTATGTGATTCCCATATACTTTTTCTTAAAATGTACAAATGATGTAATACTGTTTCGCAGTTTGCTTTTTCACATAAAATATGATATCTTTTCTTGATTGTATGTAGATATATGTCATTTTTTGAAAAAAAGTTACTGTTGTCATACCTTGATTTGTTTATGCCCATATTGAGAGACATTTAGGTTATCTCTACTTTTGGTTTCAAAAAATGGTGCCAGAGTGCTATCTGTTGCCCATTTTTCTTTTTGTATTCACTTTTCTTTTTTTTTCTTTTTTCTCTTCTCTTGCTTTTTTTTCTTTTTCTTTTTTTTTTTTTTTTCCCACCCCACTTCGTTTCATATTTTTGAGACATGGTCTCACTCTGTCTTCTGGGCCAGAGTGCAGTAGTGCGATCTTAGCTCACTGCAGCCTTGACCTCCTGGGCTCAGGTGATTCTCTCACCTCAACCTCCCTGCTGACTGGGACCACTGGTGTGTATTACTTTGCCCAGCTAACTTTATTTTTTGTAGAGATGTGATGTCACTATGTTAGCCATACTGGTTTCAACTTCCTGGGCTCAAGAGATCCTACTACTTTGACCTCCCAAAGGTCTAGGATTGCAGGTGTGAACCACAGTGCTCAGTCCCACCTTTCTTACGTTATCTTATAAGAAGACCAGCACTATCAAGTAGAACTTTCTATAATGGTGAAAGTGTTCTGTGTCTACACTGTCCAATATGGTAGCCACTAGCCACGTGTGGCTATTGATCACTTGAAATGTGTCTAGTGTGACTATATGATGAAATATTATTTTTATTTAATTTTAATTTTAAATAGCCACATGTGGCTAGTGGCTGTCGTTTTGGACAGTATAGCTGATATTTTTTTTTTTTCCTCTGAGACAGGGTCTCACTCTGTTGCCCAGACTGGAGTGCAGAGGCATGATTTTGGCTCACTGCAGCCTCCATCCCCCTGGCTCAGGTGGTCCTCCTATCTCAGCGTCATGGGTAGCTGGGAGTATAGGCACATGCCACCATGTTTGGTTAATTTTTTGTAGAACCAGGGTTTCATCATGTTGCCCAGGCTGGTCTCGAACACCTGGGCTCAAGCAGTCTACCTGCCTCAGCCTCTCAGGGTGCTGGGATTACAGGCATGAGCCACCATGCCAACAGTACAGCTTTAAACCTAGAAGTTGAGAATTTGGTCCATATTCTGAATCATATTTTTTTGTTTAGTTTTTAAATTTCTTTTGGTAAATGATGTGTTAATGTGGTAAAAATAATTTGCAAAGAGTTTTTTTTTTTTTTTTTTTTTTTTTTTTTTAGTTTTAATAGTGTTACGGGGCTAGGTGGTGGCTCATACCTGCAATCCCAGTACTTTAGGAGGCTAAGGTTGGGGGATCACTGGAGGCCAGAAGTTTAAGACCAGCTTAAACAATATAGTGAGATCCCTGTCTTTACAAAAAATTTTAAAATTAGCTGGGTTTGGCGGTGTCCTGCTGTAATCTCAGCCACTCGGGAGGCTGAGGCAGGAGGATCACTTGAGCCCAGGAGGTCAAGGCTACAGTAAACCATGATCATGCCACTACATCCCACCCTGGGTGATAGAGTGATACCATGTCTCTTAAAAAAAAAAAAAAAGTAATGTTACAGTATGAGTATTATTGTGCCCTCTATTTTGAGAAATGTGTTTATTCTAAAAAATAATCTAAAATTTCTGAGTTAGAATATGTATATGGATTTTCTCCCCAGTGCTCCACTCCAGCTACGAGAACTAGTAAATTGTCGTTGGGCAGAAGAAGTAACACAACAGCTGGATACTCTTCAACTCTGCAGTCTCACCAAACATGAAGAAAATGAAAAGGACAAGTATGTCCTCAGTTTCTTTGTTCAATATTGAATGGATTTTGCCTTTGTGTTGTTTAATGACACTATATTGGTAATTGCCTTTTACTTACTTATGAATAAGTGGTGTTATAGTTCTTAAGTTTTTAATTCTTTCAGTCATGTGTTGTTCCTATTAAGTAACGTATTTTTTAATATGTTTACTTAACAACAGTTATTTTGTGCTCTGTATACACACAGACACCCCTTGCCTCCCTCTCTCCCCACACAGGAAGTACTTTGCTAAATGATAGGCATATAGAGGTAAATGAGACATGATTTCTGTTAACTGTTTAATGGGAAATGGTGATAATACAGTGTTAAATCATTTGAGGGACAGGAATGAATAAATGGTCTTATGTTCCACGATTGAAGGATTTTGAACATATCTGGGGAGTGGTTATGGGGAGCAGATAAGGAAAGAATAATGTGTCAGTGATTTGTTTTTATAGATGAAGAAACGGCGACATTGTGAATTGTAAGGCTTCATTGTCCAGCAATAATAAAATAACTTGAATTAGTTGAGATTCCAAGACTCTTGAATATTTAGAAACAAAGCCATATCATGGAGTTACAACATGGTAAAGCAAGAGGTTGAAACCGCACAGGTCATTAGAAAAAATTGTATCTGTTTCTTTATTATACTGAGGAAATAGAACCGTAGAAGTAAAAGAGGACAGGGCAGGGTAGTATGCACCTATAGTCCCAGCTACATGAGGGGCTCAGGCAGGAGGATCTCTTGAGCCCAGGGGATGGCTTAGGCAGCATAGCAAGACGCCATCTCTTAAAAAAGAAAAAAAAAATAGAGAAAGAGGCTTAACTATGGTAATATAACACATTAATGCATAATCAGAATTCAAACCTACTGTCGGCCAGGTGGGGTGGCTCATGCCTATAATCCCAGCATTTTGGGATTTTGGGAAGTTGAGGTGGGTGGATTACCTGAGGTCCGGAGTTCAAGACCAGCCTGGCCAACATGGTGAAACTTCATCTCTACTGAAAATACAAAAATTAGCCATGCTTGGTGACAGATGCCTGTAATCACAGCTATTCAAGTTTAACTGGACTCTTAAGGAATTCTGTTACTTGTAGCAGAATCCCAGCACTTTGGGAGGCTGAGGCGGGTGGATAACATAAGGTTAGGAGTTCAAGACCAGCCCGGCCAACATGGCGAAGCCCTGGCTCTATTAAAAATGCAAAAATTAGCTGGGCATGGTGGCAGTCGCCTGTAATCCCAGCTACTCGAGAGGCTGAGGCAGTGAGAATTGCTTGAACCCGGAAGGTGGAGGTTGTAATGAGCTGAGATTGCACCATTGCACTCCAGCTGGGACAATAGAACTAGACTCCATCTTAAAAAAAAAAAAAAAAGCAAGTTCATTCCTTGGCCTTTTGGCTAAAATCAAGTGTCAAAAAAGCAAGAGTGTATCTACTTTACAAGCAAGAGAAAACTTAAAACAGTTTAATTATGGTAAAATATACATAAAATTTGCCATCTTAATCTTTTTTTTTTTTTTTTTTTTTTTTTTTTTTTTTTTTTTTTTTTTTTTTTTTTTTTTTTTTTTTTTTTTATATTGAGTCTTGCTCTGTCGCCCAGGCTGGAGTGCAGTGGCGCGATCTCGGCTCACTGCAACCTCTGCCTCTCAGGTTCAAGTGATTCTCCTGTCTCAGCCTCCCAAGTAGCTGGGGTTACAGGCGTATGCTGCCATGCCTGGCTAATTTTTTGTGTTTTAGTAGAGGTGGGAGTTTCACCATATTGCCCAGGCTGGTCTCGAACTTCTGAGCTCAGGCAATCCACCCGCCTCAGCCTTCCAAAGTGCTAGGATTTTAGGTGTGAGCCACCGTGCTCAGCCCATCTTAGTCATTTTAAACTGTACAGTCAGTTATGTTAAGTATGTTCACATGTGCAGCCAATCTCCAGAACTTTTTGAACTTGCAAATCTGAAACTATACCCATTAAACAACTCCCTGTTCCCTTTTCCCAGCGGCCCTTGGCAGCCACCGTTATACTTTATGTGTCTATCAGTTTGAGTACTCTAGATACCGCATATAAGTAAAACCATACAGTACCTATCTTTTTGTAACTAGTTTATTTTACTTAGCGTAATGTCCTCAGGGTTCATCCATGTGTCAAAATTTCCTACCTTTTTAAGGCCGGATAATATTATATTGTATGTATATGTCACATTTTGTTTGTCCATTCATCTGTCAGTGAAAATTGGCGTTGCTTCCACCTTTTGGCTGTTGTGAATAATGCTGCTGTGACCATGGGTGTTCATGTCTTTGAGACTCTGCTTTCAGTTTTTTTCGTTATGTAATCAGAATAGGAATTGGCTAGATCATGTGGTAATTCTATTTTTAATTTAAATTTTTGAGGAATCTCCATACTGTTTTCCGTAGCGACTGTGTATGTACCATTTTACAGTCCCACCAACACTGCACAAGAGTTCCAGTTTCTCTACATCCTGGCCAACACTTGCTGTTTTTTGGTTTTTGGTTTTTTTTTATAGCAGCTATCCTAATATAGTATGAGGTTAGAATTCGCATTTCTCTAATGATTAGTGGTGATGAGCATCTTTTCATATGCTTATTGGAGATCTTTTGCTCGTTTTTTTTTTCTTTTGCTCATTTTTAAGTTAGGGTTTAAATTTATTTGTTGAATTACAGGGGTTATTTATATATTCTGGATAGTAAACCCTCATTCTTTCTTTCTTTCTTTCTTTTTTTTTTCAGGCAGATTCTTGCTCTGTCATCCAGGCTGGAGTGCAGTGGCGCAATTATCAGCTCACTGCAACCTGTCTTTGGGTTCAAGCGATTTCTCGTGGCTCAGCCTTCTGAGTAGCTGGGATTATAGGAATGCACCATCATGCCCAGCTAATTTTTTGTGTTTCTAGTAGAGATGGAGTTTCACTCTGTTGGCCAGGGGGGTCTCAAATTCCTGGCCTCAAGTGATCCACCCATCTCGGCCTCCTAAAGTGCTGGGATTACAGGCATGAGCCACCACTGCACCCAGCCTGTAGTTTATTTGTGTATATGGTGTAAAGTAAGTGTCTGAATTAGTCTGCTAGGTCTGACATAACAATACTGCTAACTGGGTAGCTTAAACAATAGAAATTTATAGGCCGGGCGCCGTGGCTCATGCCTGTAATCCCAGCACTTTGGGAGGCCGAGGTGGGTAGATCATGAGGTCAAGAGATCGAGACCAGTCTGGCCAACATGGTAAAACCCCGTCTCTATTAAAAATACAAAAATTAGCTGGGTGTGGTGGCGAGTGCCTGTAGTCCCAGATACTCAGGAGGCTGAGGCAGGAGAATTGCTTGAACCTGGGAGGTGGAGGTTGCAGTGAGCCGAAATCGCACCACTGCATTCCCGCCTGGTGATGGAATGAGACTCTGTCTCAAAAAAAAAAGAAAAAAGAAAAAAGAAATTTATTTTCTCACAGTTCTTATAGGTGTAAGTCCAAGATTAAAGATGCTGGCAGTGTTGGTTGCTGGTGAGGCCTCCCTTTCTCCTTGACTTACAGGTGGTCACCACCTGGCTCTGTCCTCACATGATCTTTGCTATGTGTACATGCACGCCTGGTGTCTCTTCCTCTTGTAAAGGACACTGGTCCTGTTGGATGTGGGTCCCGCCCTTATGATCCTTACTTAACCTTAATTACCTCCTTAAAGGCTCTGTCTCCCGATACAGTCACACTGGGGATTAAGGCTTTAACCTATGAATTTGAGGGGGAAAATAGTTAATCCATAACAGAGTCTAACTTAATTGTTTTTCATGTGAATATCCAGTTTAAGAGAAAGTTTAAAATTGAGTTGTTCATTTTCCATGAGGGTCTAGTCTTAAATTGTGCAATTAATCATGTGTCTTGATTATTGGTTTTATTTGTTGTTTGTTTTTTGGTTTTGTTTTTTGTTTTTTTGAAATGGCTCTGTTGCCCAGGCTGAAGTGCAGTGACACAATCTCTGCTCACTGCAACCTCCACCTCCTGGTTTCAAGTGATTTTCCTGCCTTAGCCTTCTGAGTAGCTGGTATTACAGGTGCATGCCATGACACCCAGCTAATTTTTGTATTTTTAGTAGAGACAAGGTTTCACCATATTGGTCAGGCTGGTCTGGAACTCTTGACCTCATGATCCACCCACTTCGACCCTCCAAAGTGCTGGGATTACAGGCGTGAGCCACTGCACCTGACCTTGATTATTATCATTGACCACATGTGGGAAAAGTATTTGTGCATGCTTATGTAGGTATAGATGCATAATCAATGTGATTATTAAGTACTTGCCCAAAATATAGTAGTACAATAGAATATATCTATAGTGTTGCTTGGAAATGATGCAATATATGTGCTGTTTTTGAGAAGCAAATACTTATTTTACATGTGATTATAAAGTCTAGCTCAATGAAAACAGTACATTAAAAAGAATTGTCCACATAAACTTCTTTAGCTTACTTTACAGAAGCCATGGAGTAGATTTTATACTGTGTTTCTTGAGACATAATAGTTTAAAATTGATCTCTTTGCCCAACCTTAAGAATTTATGGAGGTAACTGACACAAGAACAGAAAATTAAACATCACATGTTCTCACTCATAGGTGAGTGTTGAACAATGAGAACACATGGACACAGGGAGGGGAGCATCACACACTGGTGTCTGTTGTGGGGAACTAGGGGAGGGACTGTGGGGGGTGGGGAGTTGGGGAGAGATAGCATGGGGAGAAATGCCAGATACAGGTGATGGGGAGGAAGGCAACAAATCACACTGCCATGTGTGTACCTATGCAACAGTCTTGCATGTTCTTCACATGTACCCCAAAACCTAAAATGCAATAAAAAAAAATAAAAATAAATTTAAAAAAAAAGAATTTATGGAGGTAATTATGTTCTAATTTTATTTAATTTGTAACTTTATTTCTTTTCATATTGTATAGATGTGAAAATCACCATGAAAAACTTAGTGTATTTTGCTGGACTTGTAAGAAGTGTATCTGCCATCAGTGTGCACTTTGGGGAGGAATGGTGAGCAGAACAAATTTAGTATGTATTTTTTTAGTTAGAGACTGGAAGGCACTGAAATACTCGTTTTATTCAGATAGGAAATAGTGTTGTTATGCTCTCGTAGGATGAAAATTAAAATGCATCTGCTTTGTAGATGCTTTATTGAAGATATTACACTTTTATTCCAGAAGAATCTTATTTGTGTGGTTTGATGTAGGACATGAACCCCTTACATAAATATTTTAACCTCTAACACTGATAAAACAAATCCTGTCTTCATTTGCAAATCTTTTTGTTGTAGAATACAGGTCATTTTTTAAATTAAAGGTCAGTTGATCAGATAGATGTAGGGGCCAGAATTTCCAATGGAGCAAGAACTTAGACACTTCTGAAACAACTTGAGTGAACATATCTGGATCTTATAATCATTTTTTATTTTTTACATTCTTTTTTCTCATCGAATTCAAAAGCAGTTTTTAAAGACAATCTCCCATCGAGTCTGAAGCATTAAAATCAGTTTTGTTAGAAGCAGCTTTTTTATTTTAAAGTCATGTTCTGTTGTTTACTGAATACTTAATCAAATGATTTCCTTACAGTAATAAGTACAATTGACATAAATAAGTTGAGAATAAACACGGTAGATTCTTAGTGAGGAAAAATAAGTGATGGGGGAAATGCAAGTGGGTAAGCATCTAGAGTTGCCATGAGACTTGATCATTCTAAGGACATCAGTCAGTATGTTTTACGGAGAGTGGCAGGCCAGATTGAGTATAGCTCAATTCAGAGAGCTTTCTGTTAGAATTTGAATATTAATATGCTGACTAGAAAAAAATAAGAAGTTATCACATTTATTACTTTAAATATATAGGTTTTATAAGAGACAGTAGAAACATTTTTTTGTATACTTAAAGTGAACATGTAAAAATCTACATCTTTTTTCTTTTGGAGATAATAGTGGGATACTTTGGCTAAATAAGACAATTTTAGTAAGAACTTATATGTTTATAGGAGGCTTCTTATAATAAAAATTTAATAATTCTGGTTACCAATCAAGAAAATTATTTTTAGGTAGTTAGCTATAAAAATTAGTTAGCTGAATGCAATTGGATTTGTGAGGCTAACTTGTATCAGCCTTTTATCTCTATAGTAACTCTGTGGGATGGGAAATGGGTTCATTGCTTTTGCTAATTTTGTATTATGGGCTTTTTGTTCAAGTATCTTTTTTTTTTTTTCCAGTGCATTTTTCAAGGTGCTGTTAAGTGTTTTTCTAATTTATTCTGTGGTAGAGTCTAGGGATTTGTGGAACATTCATACTGTGATAGAGACTAGGGATTTGGTGATGAACATATCAAACAATTAATTACATATTTAATTGGTATAATAAGTTATGAATAAATAGAGCTGATGAGGATGCAGAACTATGGCAGCTGATCCTATAAATCTGAGCTAAGCTTCAAAGGATGAGTAGGATTAAGACAAACCAAGATAGGAGAGGGAAGATGGAGAATTATTATTTTTGTTTTGTTTTGTTTTTTGAGACAGAGTCTCGCTCTTTTGCTCAGGCTAGAGTGCAGTGGTATGATCTTGGCTCACTGCAACATCTGCCTACCAGGTTCAAGTGATTCTCCTGCCTCAGCCTTCGAGTAGCTGGGATTAGTAGCCCAGGCTGGAGTGCAGTGGTGAGATCTCAGCTCACTGCAACCTCCACCTCCTGGGTTCAAGCAGTTCTCCAGCCTCGGCATCCCGGGTAGCTGAGATTACAGGCATGCACTACCATGCCTGGCTAATTTTTGTATTATTTAGTGGAGATGAGGTTTTGCCATGTTGGCCAGGCTGGTCTCAAACTCCTGATCTCAGGTGATCCACCTGCCTTGGCCTCCTAAAGTGCTAGGATTATAGGTGTGAGCCACCACACCTGGCATTATTTTTATTATTTTGTTGTTTTTCTTTTTTAAAAAATATTATTTTTTTGGAACAGAGTCTCTCTCTATCACCCAGGCTGGAGTACAGTGGCGTGATCACAGATCACTGAAAGCTCTGCCTCCCGGTTCAAGCAATTCTCGTGTCTCAGCCTCCTAAGTAGCTGGGATTACAGATGTGTGCCACCACGGCTGGCTAATTTTTGTATTTTAGTAGATTTGGGTTTGTGCCATATTGGCCAGGCCAGTCTGAAATTCCTGGGTTCAAGTGATCTTCCCTCCTCAGCCTCCTAAAGTACTGGGATTACAGGCGTGAGCCACTGCAACTGGCTGAGAATTTTTTAATAAGAGGGAGTAATTTTTGTAAAGTCCTGGTGGAAAGAAGTTTGAGGACATGGAGAAGTACTAGTGTAGCCTGAGAGAAGAGTGAGTGGCTGATAAGGTTGTAGCAGATGATTTGGGCTGTGGTTAAAGATTTTGGTTCTTTTTAATACGTTAATTTCTAGTTAAATGAATATTTTGCTAAAGCCCTTTATTTACAGTCTTGAAAGAGTTCCTACATGGACCATATGATTTTAAGCAGGCACTGGCCTGCTTCAAAATTAAGTTAGCTAAAAGGATGAAATTCATTTGAAATATTTACTGGTTTATTAGTGTCCATAGAATGTTACAAAGGAATGTAAATGCTGATGAGAGATATGAAACTGTTCTAAAACTACTCTAATTTAAATAGCATGGCGGACATACCTTTAAACCTTTGGCAGAAATTTATGAGCAGCATGTCACTAAAGTGAATGAAGAGGTAGCCAAACTTCGTCGGCGTCTCATGGAACTGATCAGCTTAGTTCAAGAAGTGGTAAGACGACTACTAAAATACAGTTATTTTTTTAATCTGTAATATGTAATAATATATTTTTATAATACAAATTAATCATATGTTGAAATCAAGATTTTCAAGATTTGCAAATTTGATAGGCTGCACCTATGGTCAAATTCCATAAATTTCAGACTAGCTGAGGAATTTGCATACAAAGCCCCTGGTCTGTAAGGAAGCAGTTGCAGTCAGATAATTACCACTTAGGCAGAATTAGAAAATCAGTTAGTGAGTTTTAAAAGTCTGTTTGTTACAGAGTCAATAATTTAACTTCTTTTTTTTTGGAGACTGAGTTTCGTTCTTGTTGCCCAGGCTGGATTGCAATGGTTCTATCTCACTTCGCTGCAACCCTTTGCCTCCTGGGTTCAAGCGATTCTCCTGCCCCAGCCTCCCAAGTAGCTGGGATTACAGGTACCCGCTACCATGCCCAGCTAATTTTTGTACTTGTAGTAGAGACAGGGAGGGTTTCACCATGTTGGCCAGGCTTGTCTCAACCTCCTGACCTCTGGTGATCCGCCCACCTCAGCCTCCCAAAGTGCTGAGGTTACAGGCGTGAGCTACTGTGCCCGGCCCCAATAATTAACTTCTAAACAGAATCAATACTGACTTTTATGGTCATTCATTAAATTATACATTCTTTGGATCTCCAGCTTTTGAGTGAGTTTCTTTTACTAAGGAGTGAACTATTTGTCATGTCCTGATTTGGAACTCCACAGAGTTGAAAGTGTAATATTTAACATTACTCTTCAGATATTGTATAAGTCAAACAGCTTTAGTGGGCTATTTATAATGTTATTTCTGTGAAAAAATGTGATAAGCCCCAAAGAATGAAATACTAAATGTATTTTTAGAACATATTTTGTTTCAGGTTGGCAGAATGACAGTCATAAATGAGGTTTATGGACCATTTCCTAACTTAAAATGAAGTTTGTGGACCATATCCTAACTTAAAAACAGATGCCTTCTTTGTTTTACCCCTTTAGGAATCAAGAACAAAGTGATCATTTGTAACATTCTTTATACAGAAAATTTGTGATTTTGATTGCATGTATGCCATTTTGAAATATAAGCAAGTTGTGTCATTTCCATTTGGCCTTCCTTAACTACCTTTATCCTATTACCTATTCTTGGCAATATTATAATGTGGTGCTTTTGTTTTTAAAATTTACCCAATTAAAATTATTCTTACCTGTTTATCTTCTAGGAAAGGAACGTAGAAGCTGTAAGAAATGCAAAAGATGAGCGTGTTCGGGAAATTAGGAATGCAGTGGAGATGATGATTGCACGGTTAGACACACAGCTGAAGAATAAGCTTATAACACTAATGGGTAAGTGTTTTTGTATGCTGCTGGGGTACCTGGTGCTTTCAGCTTCTTTGAGATTCAGTCTTTGAAGAGTAAGGATGGTGATCCTAGGAAGGAATCTTGAGATTTTAGTCAACTCCATGTTGTTACAATGTAGGCAGATAAATGTTTGACTTGTGTTTAGAAATGATAGAAGAGAAAAGTTGTTTTTCTTTCTTTTTTTCTTTTTTTCGAATTTGCATGTCATCCTTGCGCAGGGGCCATGCTAATCTTCAGGAGAGAAAAGTTTTTATAGCCATTTGGATGAAAATCCTAATGGCCAGTGGACATTATTGTTAGGTAGCTTTTTTTCCGAATCTAACGGAATTCCTTCTTCTAATGTCCCGTATCCTTTCCTTTCATTTTCATTGAAGATGAAGAACTGACATTCGTAAATGTCAGCATCATCCCTGCCAGCTTTTTCTTAGAGATTTAAAGTCTTGGCTCTTGATTTCTAGTAGATTTCATTTTATATATGTTTAATTATATTTATTGCTGAACTTTGCTTTTCAAAGATTCCTTCATTCTTCTTTGATTGTGGAGTCTGGTATTAAAATTTAAGAGTTAGATCCAGTGCTAAAGTTTGTTTTGTTTTACTTGTTGTGGTGATCTTAGTCCTTCCAGTGTTTTGCTGACTAAAAACCAGCTTTGCATTTTTTATCATAGCCCAAAGTGAAATACATACTTTAAGGTGTGAACGAAGAATTTTTTTATCAGCTGTCTTGATTCTCCAAGATTTTAGCCATATCTTTGTGTCATCCAAAATAATAATTTTATCATTTTATTTTTAACTTTTTAAAAATAAGATGCAAAAATCTTTGAATTTGGATATTTGTATATCATTCATGAATTGCTATTATATTATAATTCTATACTATTTAATACCTGATTTTTTAGGTTTTTTCCCCACAGATCCAGCGGCAAATAGTCTTAAAAAATCATTCTTCTAATAGTTAGATTGAAAAGCACAGTTCATCCACACAGTGGAACAACTAGACAAAACCTGCAGGTATTGATTGATTAAACCAGTCACAATGCCACATAAAGATTTTATGTAAATGAAAATCATAATTGTTCTTAGGTCCTCAGTTGCAGTCAGTGATACATGTAGGTCATCTGAATTTTTCAGGACTTTAGATGATATTTGAATTTCCTTTAAGTTCATCAAGCCATGTAGAGTACTGGTATGTTGATATGTATTAGGACTTGAAAATTGAGAGGATCTTTACTGTTGATATGATCTTTAGTAGTAGCCAAATACACATTTGCATGTGGTCTTGTTCATCTTGAATGAATTTGTTCATTGCTTTATTTATTTAATTGAATCAACTAAAAGTGAAATAATACCACAGTACAGATCTCTTAAGTTTATTAATTTTACTACCTGTATAACTCCATGAAATAGCTTGCCTTTCCAATAGCTGAACTTGCCCTGCTTTTGTGGCTTTCAAATTATTTTTCATTATGATAAATTAAAGTTTATGATTTCCAAGATAGCTTTTATGAACAAATAGGATTTCTTCTAAGGATAAGAGGTGGGGAAAAAGACATTTTCAGGGTTAGTATATTTTAGAATAGTCTCATAAGCCTCAGATTTTTAATTCATACCACAGTTTCTGCCACTGATTTTTATTGTTACTATTTTTGAGACAGAGCTTGCTCTGTCGCCCAGGCTGGAGTACAGTGGTGTGATCTTGGCTCAATGCAACCTCTGCCTCCTGGGTTCAAACAATTGTCATGCCTCAGCCTCTCAAGTAGCTCAGACTACAGGCACATGCCACCATGCCTGGCTAATCTTTTGTATTTTTAGTAGAGACAGGATTTTGCCATGTTGGCAAGGCTGATCTCGAACTCCTGACCTCAGGTGATCTACCCGCCCCCCCCACCCCGGCCTCCCAAAGTGCTGGGATTGCAGGCGTGAGCCGATGCGCCTAGCCTCTGCCACTGATTTTTAAGTTGAATTATGTATTGTAGTGTTGTTCATAGGCTAGTGTTTTAGGATTGTGGGATGTGGTGATGGTAGAAATTATATCTGATAATATTAGATTCTAGCTAATAATTTATTTTAACTCTTTTTGCAATCTAGAAATTCTGAGTTTTGTTGCAAAAATAAAAATTCTAGGCTGAGACAGGTGGATCTCTTGAGCCCAAGAGTTTAAGACCAGCTTGGGCAATGTGATGAAACCCCATGTCTACTAAGAAAATAAAAGAAAAATTAGTCAGATGTGGTAGCATGCACCTGTAGTCCCAGCTACTCAGGAGGCTGAGGTGGGAGGATCGCTTGAGCCTCAGAGGTAGAGGTTGCAGTGAGCTGTAATCACACCACTATACTCCAGCCTGGGTGACAGGCAAGACCTTGTCAAAAAAATACGTTAAAAATAAATAAAAGTTCTCTCTTTTTCCATAAATGTTTTTCCGTATCAAATAATACTACAGATTGATAAAACTTTTGCTCTCCTCATGGATGTGGTTCCAATTTTTCAAATTTTTTGGTTTACAAAGAAAATGACCTGATTTAGTAAGCATACCTATTTTCTTTTTGTTTAAAAACATACAAAGTGGCCAGGCGCAGTGGCACACACGCCTGTAATCCCAGCACTTTGGGAGGCCGAGGTGGGCGGATCATCAGGTCAAGAGATCGAGGCCATTCTGGCCAACGTGGTGAAACCCTGTCTCTAATAAAAATACAAAAAGTAGCCGGGTGTGGTGGTGGGTTCCTGTAGTCCCAGCTACTTGGGAGGCTGAGGCAGGAAAATTGCTTGAACCTGTGAGGCAGAGATTGCAGTGCACCAAGATTGCTCCACTGCACTCTAGCCTGGCGACAGAGACTCCATCTCAAAAAATATATATATATCTTTAGTATATTATATATACTAAATATATATTTATTTTATATAATATATATTATACATACAATATATATTTAGTATATATATTTTATATATACAATATATATTTAGTATATATATTTTATATGTAACATATATATTGTGTGTGTGTGTGTGTGTATATGAAGCACTTTCTTCCTGTTCTATAATGATAATTTTTGTGATGGGGTGTGTCTGTGTGTGTATATATATATGTATATTATATGTATTATATGTATATGTAATATATGTAATATATAATATATACATATATATGTATATGTAATATATTGTATATAATACATATATATGTAAATATGTATATGTAAATATGTATTTATAAATACATATAAATACAATATATGTAATACAATATATGTAATATATATGTATTATAATATATATGTATATATTACATATATAATATATAGTATATACAATATATTATGCATAATATATTGTATATTATATAATGTATAATATATGATATATTGTATATAATACATATATTATTATATGTAATATATGTATTGTATATTATGTTACATATGATATATGTATATTATATATTTATGTGTGTGTGTGTATATATTTTTTTTAATTTAAAAAAAATTTTTTTTTTTTTAATATATATTTTTTTTGAGACAGGTTCTCTATTGCCCAGGCTGGAGTGCAGTAGTGCGATCAAGGGTCACTGTATGACTGCATGCAGCCTTGACTTCCTGGGCTCAAGCGATCCTCATGCCTCAGCCTCTTGAGTAACTGGGACTGCAAGCATGCACCACCACATCCTGGCTACTTTTTAATTTTTTTATAAAGACAGTATTGCCATGTTGCCCAGGCTGATCTCAAATACCTAGGCTCAAGTTATCTTCTTGCTTTGGCCTCCCAAAGTGCAGGAATTACAAGCATGAGCCACTGCCCCCGACCAGTAATAGTAATTTGTTTATTCTTTTCTGTCTCCAACTTTTTGAGACTGTTCACCTCTCTGGGTATTTTTTTTTTTTTTTAGATCCTTGTATATTTACAAGACAGACCTTTTGCTGATAATTATCATAAAAATCTGACCAACTTTGTATTCTCTTTGAAGCTACAGTTAAATTTGGTGAAAATTATTTCAGAATAGCTGACTGAATGAAATTCTTGTTATTGCTTCTTCCCAAGGGAATATGAAAATCTAGAAAAGTAAATTTTTTGCTTAAAGTATATTGTCATTGCACATTTCATTTCTTAAATGAGTTTAATCTAAATGATATCTCGTCTAAAACTAATTAGAATTGGTTCTGAAGTCCTCTTTTCAAGGCTACTATAATATTAAATTCAACCTCTTACAGTTGTATGTGAATTTTTAGGGTAGTTTGCTTACTTGAAGTGGATTTCTTGTTATTGAATATATTCATTGGAAGTTAATTTTATTCTTAAACCAGTAATGAGTCCAAGTGTTGATGATTCACTTGTTTTTAAACAGGTCAGAAGACATCTCTAACCCAAGAAACAGAACTTTTGGAATCCTTACTTCAGGAGGTGGAGCACCAGGTGATGAAATATTAAATGTAATGAAATAGTCTTTATCCTTTTTTCTCTGTATGCTGTACAAGTTTTTTTTTTTTTTTTTTTGACAGATTATCTGCATGACATTAAAAGATCTGTCGATCTTTGTGCTGTAATGGAGATTTTTATGAAATAGGAATCTGCTGATTCTTCTCAAATTTTTTCTTCATTTTTGGAAACTACATTAGTAAAACTACATTCTGCTTTGTAAGAGTAGAGTTCTTTCCATAGAAATTTGAATGTATAAAAAGTTAAAATCTCCCCACACTGTGACTTAAGTGGTAGCTTTGAGATATTATTACCAGTTACTTTACACATAGCAATTATTATGCTAAATTTTATCATTTTTATTTGTTGAGGAAATATTAAGTCCTAAATAGCAGGCATTATTCTAGATATTGGGGATACAGCAGTGAACAAAATGGTGAAATTCTGTCTTCATAGAGTTTATATTTTAGATTAGGGTAGGTGAATATGAAGCGTATAGTAAATGAGTAAATAAAATATATAGTGTTGTACAAATATTTGATATATTCACTTGTCTGGAATTTGCTTTTTGTAATTTCTCTCTATGCCTTATACACAGCTGTCTCCTGAGATTTTTATCTTAAGCATTCTGGGGATTCCCTTCACATCTTTCTTGTGTTCAATTCCATGTTTCCTGATTTCTGTGGCTTCCACTCTCTTGGTTTACTTGTTTTGTTTTAATATTCCAGTTCCCTCAGTGGCTTTCCAGGAAGGGTAATCAGAACATATTTTTATTTTGTCTTTGTACTTGATTGACAGTTTGGCTGGTAGGATTCAGTACATAAATATTTACTAAATACTGTTATTTTTCTTCGTTATCCTCATTTGTTTTTCCTTTTCCTTTTTACACACACACACATATGTGTGTGTGTGTGTGTTTGTATGTGTATTTTTTTGAGACAGAGTCTCGCTCTGTTACCAGGCTGCAGCACAGTGGCATGATCTTGGCTCACTGTAACCTCTGTCTCCCGGGTTCAAGCGATTCTCCTGCCTCTGCCTCAGCCTCTTGAGTAGCTGGGCCTACAGGCATACACCACCACATCCAGCTAATTTTTGTATTTTTAGTAGAGACATGGTTTCACCATGTTAGCCATGACGCTGTCAATCTCTTGACCTTATGATCTGCCCATCTTGGCCTCCCAAAGTGCTGGGATTACAGGTGTGCACCACCGCCTTGTAGAAATGAGGTCTCACTATGTTACCCAGGATGGTTTTGAACTTCTGAGCTCAAGCAATCCTCCTGCCTTGGCCTCTCAGAAGTGCTAGGATTATAGACATGAGCCACTATGCCTGGCCTGTTATATCCATTTTTAATTGTATATGTTGTTTCCATAGTCAAAAGACTTTATCTCCTCCAGAGAATAAACTAGCAGCCTTCTGCTGGAGTGATGGGATAATTTTAGACCACCTTTGGTGGGATGGGGGGGAGGAATCTGAATATTTATGTGTTGTGTTTTTTTTTTTTTTTGAAACAGCTTTATTGATGTATACTTGACATAAAATAAACTGCCTGTATTTAAAGTGTACAATTTGGTAAGTTTTGATGCCAGAGAAACCCTCACCACAGTGAAGGTATAAACACATGCATTATCCCTAGAAGTTTCCTTGTGCCTCTTTGTGCTGTCTTCTCACACCCTTCCCTCTCTAGGCAACTGCCAATCCACTTTCTGTCATTATAGATATGTTTGCATTTTCTAAAGTTTTATAGAAATCAGATTATATACTGGTATACTCATTTCTTTTTTCATGCAGCAAAATTGAGATTTACATTGCTGTGTGTATCAATTCTTTCCCTTTTATTGCTGAATAGTAGTAGTCCATTGTATATATATATATATATCCCGTGATTTGTTTATCCATTCAGCTGCTTACGGCCATTTGGATTGACCATAAACCAAATAATCCAGTTTCTGGTACAGGTAAAGTTGCTATAAATGTTCATGTGCAAAGCTTTACATGAACATACATTTCTTTTTCTCTTGAGTTCACATGAGAAGGAATGGCTGAGTCAGATGGTAGGCATATCATTAACTTTTTAAGTAACTGCTAACAGTTTTCTGATATAATTACATTATTTAATTTTCCTACCAGTAGTGTGTGTTGAGTATCAGTTCCTCTACGTCCTTTTCAACACATGTTGTTGTGTTTTTCATTTTAGCCATTCAAATAAGAGTATCTAATTCTGGGTTTAATTTGTATTTGCCATATGACTAATAATGTTGAGCTTTTCTTTTCTTTCTTTTTTTTTTTTTCCTGCGACAGATTCTTGCTCTGTTTCCCAGACTGGAGTGCAGTGGTGCAGTCACAACTCACTGCAGCCTCCACCTCCTGGGCTCAAGCAATTCTCCTGCCTCAGCCTACTAAGTAACTGGGATTATAGCCATGTGCCATCATGCCTGGCTAATTTGTTTTTGTTTTTGTTTTTGGTAGAAATGGGGTTTTCTCAAGTTGCCTAGGGTGATCTTGAATTCCTGGACTCAAGTGATCTGCCCACCTTGGCCTCCAAAAGTGCTGAGATTACATATTTACCATTCATATATCTCGTTTGCTAAGGTGTCTCTTCAAGTCTTTCGCATATTTTATCAGATTTATTCAGTATTTCAGATATTTTTATGCTGTAGTAAATGTTTTTTTTTGTTGTTGTTGTTGTTGTTTTGGGAAACAGAGTCATAGTCTGTCACCTAGGCTGGAGTACAGTGGCATGATCTTGGCTCACTGCAACCTCTGCCTCCCAGGTTCAAGTGATCCTCCCGCCTCAGGCTGCCTAGTAGCTGGGACTACAGGTGTGCACCACCACACCCGGTTAATTTTTGTATTTTTAGTAGAGATGGGGTTTCTCTACTAAAAGATGGGTCTGTCTCAAACTCCTGACCTCAACTCTTGATTGTTGAGTGATCTTTCCTCTTCCTCTTTGGCTTGCAAAAGTGCTGGAATTACAGGTGTGAGCCACTTTGCCTGGCCTTTTTTTTTTCCCCCCCAAGACAGAGTCTCATTCTGTCACCCAAGCTGGAGTGCAGTGGCATGATCATGGCTCACTGCAACCTCCGCCGCCTGGGCTCAAACGATTCTCATGCCTCAGCCTCTAGAGTAGCTGGAATTACAAGTGTGCACCACCACAGCTGGCTAATGTTTGTATTCTTAGTAGAAATGGCATTACACCATGTTGGCCAGGCTGGTCTTGAGCCTCTGACCTCAGGTGATCCACCTGCCTCAGCCTCCCAAAGTGCTGGGATTAGAGGTGTGAGCCATCGTGCCCATCCTGTAGTAAGATTTCTGATTACTCGTGGCAGTATAGCTGATTTTTATGTATTGATACACTTTAAATATATGTAGTTTATTTTATTTTACCATTTGTGGTAAGTGCCCCCCATACAGGAATACTGTTTATTGTCTTTTATAATGTTTTCTTTTCCTTTTTTATTTTTTTTGAGACAGTTTCACTCTTGTTGCCCAGGCTGGAGTGCAGTGGTGCAATCTCGGTTCCCTACAACCATCTTTGGGTTCACGCAATTCTCCTGCCTCAGCCTCCTGAGTAGCTGGGACTAAAAGCACCCACCACCATGCATGGCTAATTTTTGTATTTTTAGTAGAGATGGGGTTTCACCATATTGGCCAGGATGATCTCTGTCTCCTGATCTTACCATGATCCACCTACCTTGGCCTCCCAAAGTGCTAGGATTATAGGCATGAATCACTGCGCCCTGCCTATAATGTATTTTTAAAATACACCTAGCTATATAGTATAGCCCTACTGCTTCTAGGCTGCAAACCTGCATGGCATGCTACTGTACTGAATACTGTAGGCAGCTGTAATACAATGGTAAATATTTGTGTATCTAAATCTGAACATACCTAAACAGAAAAGGCATGATAAAAATGTGTTATTTTATTTTTATAGTGTTTACTTTTTGTGGGTACACAGTATATATTTATGGAATACATGAGATATTTTGATATAGGCATGCAATGCATAATAATTACTTAAGGCTAAGCCAGGTGGGTGGATCACGAGGTCAAGAGATCGAGACCAGCCTGGCTAAAATGGCGAAACCCTGTCTCTACTATTCATTTTTAAAATATAAAAATTACCTGGGCTTGATGGTACGTGCCTATAATCCTAGCTACTCTGGAGGCTGAGGCAGGAGTATTTCTTAAACCTGGGAGGTAGAGGTTGCAGTGAGCTGAGATCATACCACTGCACTCCAACCTGGGCAGCAAAGCAAAACTCTGTCTCAAAAATAATTACTTTAGAATAAATGGGATATTCATCACCTCAAACATTTATCCTTTGTGTTAAAATAATCCAGTAAAACCCTTTTAGTTATTTTTAAATATAAAATTAAATTATTATTGATTATAGTCACCCTTTCAAATACTACATCTTACTCATTTCTATTTTTTTGTACCCAATAAACATCCTTATTGCCTCCCCAGCCTCTACTGCCGTTTCCAAAATACATTATTTAAAAAAATCATTTTCATTTAAAAAATTTCTACTATTTTTATAGTTTTATTCTTTTTTTTCTTCCCCATATCCTGTTGGATATTTTCTTCATTTTTCTTGATCAACCTTGCTAGGCTATCTCCTATTCAACTCATATTTTCTTTTCTTTTCTTTTTTTTTTGAGATGGAGTCCCAATCTGTCATTCAGGCTGGAGTGCAGTGACATGATCTTGGCTTACTGCAACCTGCGTCTTCCAGGTTGAAGCGATTCTCCTGCCTCAGCCTTCCGAGTAGCTGGCATGACAGGCATGTGCCACTACACCTGGCTAATTTATATATATATATATATTTTTTTTTTAATGATAGAAAGAGGAGGAGATTTTAGAAAAAGAAAAGGAGAAAGAAACAGCAAAAGAAAGAAAAATGAAAGAGAGAAAGAAAGAGGAAGAGATTTTAGAAAAAGAAAATGAGAGAGAAAGAAACAGCAAAAGAAAGAAAAAAGAATGAAAGAGAGAAAGAAAGAGGAAGAGAAAGAGAGAGAGAGAATGAGATTCTTGTTTTATTGCCCAGGCTAGAATACAGTCTAAAAATGGGTATTAAAAACCTCTTTTATGCCAATAATTGTGCTTAACAATGGAGACAGGAAGGAATGGGGGGTGAAAATAACAAATAAGCAGCCAACCGATATTTTATTTAAACCTGTGAAATGCTATGCAATTGCTGAGGAGTGATTTACTTCCAATTATGTGGTCACTTTTAAAATAGGTATAATGTGATGCTGAGAAAAATGTATGTTTTGTGGATTTGTGGGAGGAGAGTTCTGTAAATATTTGTTAAGTCTAGTTGTTCCAGGTCTGAGTTCAAGTCCTGGATATCCTTGTTG
>PVKP010035961.1:0-22843 GCA_004027715.1 Plecturocebus donacophilus | reverse complement strand
ATTATTGTGTGGGAGTCTAAGTCTCTTTGTAAGTCATTAAGAACTTGCCCTATGTATCTGGGTGCTCCTGTAATGGGTGCATATATATTTAGGATCATTAGCTCTTCTTGTTGCATTGATCCTTTCACCACCATGTAATGTCCCTCTTTGTTTCTTATGGTCTTTGTTGTTTTAAAGTCTGTTTTATCAGAGACGAAAACTGCAGCTTCTGGTAATGCTAGCTGGCTGTTTTGCCCATTAGTTGATGTAGATTATTCATTATGGTGATGCTCTTTACCTTTTGGTATGTTTTTGGAATGGCTGATACTGGTTGTTCCCGTCTATGTGTAGTGCTTCTTTCAGAAGCTCTTGTAAAGCAGGCCTGGTGGTGATGAAATCTCTGAGTACTTGCTTGTTCGCAAAAATTTTATTTTTCCTTCACTTATGAAGCTTAGTTTGGCTGGATATGAAATTCTAGGTTGAAAGTTCTTTTCTTTAAGGATGTTGAATGTTGGCCCCCACTCTGTTCTGGCCTGGAGGGTCTCCACTGAGAGATCTGCTGTGAGTCTGATGGGTTTCCCTTTTGGGTAACCCGACCCTTCTCTCTGGCTGCCCTTAGCATTTTCTCCTTCATTTCAACCCTGGTGAATCTCAAGATTGTGTGCCTTGGGGTTGCTCTTCTTGAGGAATATCTTTGTGGTGTTCTCTGTATTTCCTGGACTTGAATATTGGCCTGCCTTGCTAGGTTGGGGAAGTTTTCCTGGGTAATATCCTGAAGAGTATTTTCCAGCTTGGATTTATTCTCTTCGTCACATTCAGGTACACCTATCAAACATAGATTAGGTCTTTTCACATAGTTCCATATTTCTTGGAGACTTTGTTCATTCCTTTTTACCCTTTTTTCTCTAATCTTGCCTTCTTGTTTTATTTCATTGAGTTGATCTTTGACTTCTGTTATCCTTTCTTCTGCTTGGTCAATTCGGCTGCTGAAACTTGTGCATGCTTCGCGAAGTTCTCGTGTTGTGTTTTTCAGCTCCATCAATTCACTTATATTCCTCTCTAAGTTGTCCATTCTTGTTAGCATTTCGTTAAATCTTCTTTCAAGGTTCTTAGTTTCTTTGCATTGGGTTAGAACATGTTCTTTTAGCTCACAGAAGTTTCTTATTATCCACCTTCTGAAGCCTGATTCTGACAGATCATCACACTCATTATCCATCAGGTCTTGTTCCCTTGCTAATGAAGAGGTGCAATCCCCTGTAGGAGGAGAGGCATTCTGATTTCGGGTGTTCTCAGCCTTTTTGCACTAGTTTCTTCCCATTTTTGTGGATTTATCCACCTGTTGTCTTTGTAATTGCTGACTTTCAGATTGGGTCTCTGAGTGGACATCTGGCTTGTTGGTGATGAAGTTTTTTCTGTTTCTTAGTTTTCCTTCAGTGGACGCCCCTTCCCCACAGAGCTAGGCCTTCCTGGGTTCGGCTATGCTTGCTATGAAACTCTCAGTCCTCAGCGCTTTCAATTACTGTTCTTCTTGTGGGGATGGGACCAGCCGAGCCCGACTAAAAGGTCACCCAGTGCCATACACTCTGCACTGAGAAGCGCCATGTCGGCCAAAAGAGTCATGCTGGCGACCCGTGTGGCTCCTCTGCCGGGAATCTCCCAGTTTGTGGGCAACAAAAATTCGTCTGAAATTGCGGCGTCCACTCGCTCTCTGCACTTTCACTGGGAGCTACAATCCTGAGCTGCTGCTAATCGGCCATCTTGGATCTCTCTCCCCAGTTTAGTATTTTAAGACTTTGAGAGAAAGGACCGTAATAGGGTTGCCAAGTAATATTCAGATCTTGCAACAACCAAGAAAATTACCAAGACTTGGAGAAAACCACACGAATAACAGTGAGGGTCAGGCATGGTGGCTCACACCTATAATCCCAGCACTTTGGGAGGCCGAGGCAGGTGGATCACCTGAGGTCAGGAGTTTGAGACCAGCCTGGCAGACATGGTGAAACCCCATCTCTACTAAAAATACAAAAATTAGCTAGGTGTGGTGGCATAAGCCAGTAATCCCAGCTACTTGGGAGGCTGAGGTAGAAGAATCCCTCGGACCTGGAGCGGGCAGAGGTTGCAGTGAGCCGGGATGAAGCCATTGCACTCCAGCCTGGGTGACAGAGCGAGACTCTGTCTCAAAAAAAAAAAAAAAAAAATACAATAGCAGCGAGTCGATAGTTGATAGTAAGCACTCGATTGTAAAGGGAAAGATAGTGGTGGAGTTCTTGTTTTTAAGGAATGTCAGCTCTATTTCTAGGGCAGTGACACCCAGCGATGAAGATTCAGCAGTACACAGGGTATTGGCTTGATGTTTGGCTGGTGTTAAAGGAAAAGTCTTCCTAGGTTCTGAGAATAAAGAGTGAAACCTCTATGATGCCTTTTTTCATGTTTCTGTTCATTATTAATGGGAATGTGGTATGAATTATAATGCTGGTTTCTGTTGGAATTCACTCTGTTTCCTTATTGCTTTCTGTATCCTAACATTCTGCAAAATATTTGATATAACTGCCTGCATGACTATGATATTGGCAGTCCTTCAAATGCAGTAATTTGCTCCTGTACTTAATGCTAGCTTTCACTGAGCTATTTGATTGGCTACATGTGCTGTCACTACCATTACAGAAAGGCATTCAGGCCAGGCACAGTGGCTCACACCTGTAATCCCAGTACTTTGGGAGGCTGAGGTGGGAAGATCACAAGGTCAGGAGTTCAAGGCCAGCCTGGCCAACATAGTGAAACCCAGCCTCTACTAAAAATACAAAAATTAGCTGGGCATGGTGATGCATGCCTGTAATCCCAGCTACTCTGGAGGCTGAGGTCGAATTGCTTGAACCAGGGAGTCGGAGGTTGCAGTGAGCCAAGATCGCGCCCCTGCACTCCAGCATGGCAACAGAGCAAGAGTCCGTCTCAAAAAAAAAAAAAGGCATTCAAATTTATGTTGCTGCCTGTTTTGTGGCCATTTTAATTGATATATTTACTCTTTATAGACTGTGGAGAAATTTATTCTAATATATTTTGTATTGTAACTCACTTTTTAGTACTAGTATTTAATAAAACCAGTTCCATTATTTGCTCTGGCAGCACCCCATGTCTGGAAGAAGGCTTAATTAACCAGTCTATCTGTGATGTTTTATTTCTGTCTTGGGTACCAATATTTAATGGTAATCAACATATTTCTTTAGAGCTATATATTTTATATTTTTCAAAAGTTAATAGAATATTATATGTTATACTGTATTACATAAACAAAACTATATCTTCCCCTAAACATGTTTTAAAATTGTTTTTCATAAAAGTTTAGAAATAAGGCCGAGTGCAGTGTCATGCCTGTAATCCCAGCACTTTGGGAGGCCAAGGTGGGCGGATCACCTGAGGTCAGGAGTTTGAGACTAGCCTGGCTAGCATGGTGAAATCCTGTCACTTCTAAAAATATAAACGTTAGCCAGACTTGGTGGTGGGCACCTGTAATCGCAGCTACTCAGGAGGCTGAGGCAGGAGAGTTGCTTGAACCCAGGAGATGGAGGTTGCAGTGAGCTAAGAGATTGCGCCATTGCACTTCAGCCTGAGTGACAGAGTGAGACTCTGTCTCAAAAAAAAAAAAAAAAAAAAAAAAACAGTTTAGAAATAAGTCTATTATTAGGCCAGGCAAGGTGGCTCATGCCTGTAATCCAAGCACTTTGGAGGCCAAGGTGGGCGGATCACCTGAGGTCGGGAGTTCAAGACCAGCCTGAAACCCCATCTTAAAATAAATAAATAAATAAATAAGAAATAAGTCTATTATTGAATGCTTGCTATGCTGCAGGCAACTTTATGTGGGTTATTTTATTTAATTTTTATGATAACCTTAAGAGGTAGATACTTTTTTTTTTTTTTAAGATGGGGTTTCACCATGATGGCCAGGCTGGTCTTGAACTCCTGACCTCAGGTGATGCACCCACTTCGGCCTCCCAAAGTGCTAGGATTACAGGTGTGAGCCACCGCGCCCAGCCTGATACTATTATTATCCCTATTTTATATACGGCGGAACTAAGACTGAGTGAGAGGAAGTGACTGGCCCATGTCACACAGCTAGTGAGGAGGCTTTCGGGAGGACACCAGCAGCCCGTAGGAAGGGACATCTGCCCCACCTGTATAATCCTATCTGCCCCAAGGGCACCCTCTGGCTTCTTCTGTGTACACCAGCCAAGGAAAAGAGGAAGCGAAAATCCAAGATTCCCATGCCTTGTGATGGCAACAGAGAGCAGAAAGGTCACAAAGAGGAGTCAGTCTGTTTACGTTCTATTTCCATCTCCACCTCCTACACCACTTACCAAGCAACCCAGGCAAGTCCCCACAAAGTATAAACTAAACAGCTAGACTGGATGAGTATGAGGGCCTATCAGTTCTAAATGCGAGGAATTCACTTTGCCGTTCTATCTGTTCTCTTAGCCCATTCGGCCCTGTCCTCATAACGTTCTGACACTACACTCTTCACCCAGCACCTACTCTACACCAAACATGAGACACAGTCTCTAATCTAACCCCTCAAAGAACTGTAAAATGTCAGTGGCATTTTCCCCATTTTATAAGAAAGGAAATTGAGTCTCAGAAAAGGTAATTAATTTATCTAAAGACACACATAGCAGGCTGGGCATGGTGGCTCACACCTGTAATCCTAGCACTTTAGGAGTCCAAGGTGGGCAAATTACGAGGTCAGGAGTTCGAGACCCTTATGGTCAACATGGTGAAACCCAATCTCTACTAAAAATACAAAAATTAGCCGGGCGTGGTGGTGCACGCCTATAATCCCAGCTACTCGGGAGGCTGAGGCAGGAGAATCGCTTGAACTCAGGAGGCGGAGGTCCAGCCTGGGCAACAGAGTGAGACTCCGTCTCAAAAAAAAAAAAAAAACCACCACACATAGCAATGGCAAGTAAGTAACAGAATTAGGAGCAGACCCCAGGTTTGTCTCACTCCGAAGCCCACCACGGACCATCAGGCTTCTTTGAAGTAACTGCCTCCCCCAGCTGTGCTACACATGGATTCGATGTGGAGACGGGAGGGATCAGCCATGGCAGCAGTAAACCTCCCCTTTGCTATCCGTAGCTGGTTTTGTGAATGACAATGTGTACACAGTATGACTTGTAACCTTTCCAAGCACTCTGCTTCCTCCCTCTTCCATCCTCTAAGATGGTGAAGGTTAACTGCTTATGAACTATTCAACAGAATGCAGTGTAGGGGACTTAAAAGACTTAGTTTCTGCTCCGGCTTTACCATTTATGTGACTTTGGTAAGTTCAGAATCTCTGTAAAATAGGATTGAGTATATTTTCTCCGCCTATCAATCACACAGAACTGTTATGAAAAAAATGCATTCACTTATTTATTTGTCCGTTGACAAATACTTGGCCAACACCTGATACATGAAAGGCACTGTTCTCGATGCTAGACACCCTACACATCTGCAGACCCCACTGAGTGTGCTGCCTGTCTGAGCAGAGACCCACAGGCTGTGCATTGATTACAACTCTTTGACTCTGGGGGAGCTCATCTATCACAGTCATATGACCTAACTCAATTATGTCATCACTGGTTCATGATACTGAGGTGGTTTCAGCAATGTATTATGCAAGAAATAATTGTTTTCCCACACTCTTTTGCTCCTACAAGTATCAGCTTGGACTTTCTGGCTAGCTCCCTTAGGCTCACACTTCTTTGAAGTAACCGTCTTTAAGGAACAAAGTTTGAGTAAGAGCGTTCTGCCTGCTTCACTCGCCTGCCTGCTGCAGTCCTACCATCTGTGCTTTTTATTGCCTTATACAGACCCAAAGAGGGGTGTGCCCACGAGCACAGAAGGTGCCAGGAAGGAACGATGTGAAAGAGGTTTACATGCCAAATGACTGGATCAAAAAGGGAGGAACTTGGGGGGGCACCACAGCACGCCATTAGCACAGGGTGCATTTCTGGGGAGAAAGGTATTGCCTTGAAGAATAGTTCCATTTTGTCAGAAAAAGAGAGAGAGAGAGGGACTGCAGCAACCTTCATCCAACAAGGCAGAATGACTCACTCCTTTCCAGCAGGTTTCACCAGTTCCTCCACCTTTCAATCGTTTGACCTGATAGTAAGAACCAAGGGTGGACTACTTCCTGGCTCTGCCTCTGATTAAATCACAGCAAGTTTTTCTTCTTATTGTTGCGATGAATTTCTTACTCACCAGATAAACCACATCTGCCAAACTTGATCACCGACTTCTCTGGGCTTCTCCCAGGGAAAGGTGTACATCCTTCACAGCACACAGTTAATGACATTTATGTCACCTTCAATTAAATCTGTATAAGTGATGACAAGTTGTAGTGCATGTATTATGTCCTGATGAGATTGCATCACCTACTTCTTATCATGACACCACCCACAGTTGCCCCATTTTCATTGAAAGGTTCAAAGCTAAGGTATACAGGAGAGACTGTGTCCTTTTAAGATTTTTCCTAGCTCAGACATCAGTTTGCAGTAACATAATCTTCTGTGAGATCTCAGGGGGAGTAAAGCGATTTGGACATCCCCACTGCAACTTGATCCAGAGACTGTTGAATGCAGCAGACGCCTCCTGTTACTGTCTCGTCTACGCTGGAAACGCACCAGAGGTGCCTCGTCTCCTCTCTTCGGCTTCCAAGCATCTCGCTTTACACCCTCTCTTTCATCCTCTTCACCGGTCTCAGACAGGGAGGGTACGCTACCTTTTCTATCTGTTCTCTCTACTACTGCCAGTCTTACCTTCTTCCTGATTCCACTGAACCTCTCTCTGTCTTTCTAGTAACTTCCCTTAGTGTCTTCTGGCTCACTGCTGCTTCTGTCTACCCTCTAAAAAAAGCCGCCTCTGCCCTAGAAACAAACAGAAAACCTTGGTGCAGCTGTTCCGTTAGCACACCACCCCGCTCCTCTCCCGCCTTTCTCGGCCAAACTTCTGTTCTCCACCCACTCTTTCCACTTTTATACCAACTATTCACTTTAATCACCTTCAACCAAGTTCCAGTGAATCTACATTCTCCAGTGATGTTTATCTTGACTATCTGCAGTTCTCCAAGGCTGATGATCCCCGTTTTGAAAGATTCTCTTTTGGCCGGGCACGGTGGCTCATGCCTGTAATCCCAACACTTTGGGAGGCCGAGGCAGGCAGGTTACGAGGTCAAGAGATCGAGACCATTCTGGCCAACATGGTGAACGCCATCTGTACTAAAAATACAAAAATTAGCTTGGCGTGGTGGCGTGCACCTGTAGACCCAGCTACTCGGGAGGCTGAGGCAGGAGCTCACTTGAACCCAGGAGACGGAGGCTGCAGTGAACTGAGATCGCGCCACTGCACTCCAGCCTGGTGACAGAGTGAGACTCCTCGGAAAAAAGAAGATTCTCTTTCTTTGAATTGCAAAAGAGTTTTCTAGTCAATCTTCCCATCTCTGTTTTCTTCACTCTTCATCCCTTTCCTTTCTATACCCCCTCCCCCAGAATTCTCATCCACACTCAGGTCTTCCAACTGCTCAATTCCAGCTTTGCGGGGCGCTTTTATGCAGCTGTGCCTACCTAAGCAGCATGTCGATATTTCACAGACTTGGCTTCCCGAATGGCAGCCGGTGGAGACTGGATGTGTGGCTGGGAAAAAAGGCCTGACTCATCCCAGCCCTGCTCTCCTGGATGTTCCTGTCCCTCAGCTCATCGCCCATTCTCCTGTTACAGACTCACCGTGCCTCTCACGTCACCACATTGTTCCATCTTGGCAGCACGTTCATTTATTACATCTCAGATCCTGAGTTTTCTCCTGAAGTGTAATTCTACATTTTTACAACCTTCTAAATATTTCCCCTTGATCCCCTAACACTTCAAACTCAAAGCACATGAGTAAATGTATTTGCCCCTGGGGGTGTTGGGGAAGCACGGAACTCTTTCTGACATTATTGTACTAGGTCATGATGAGATTGCATTACCTCCTTTTTGTCATGACCAGACAGTTGCCCCACTTTCTTTCTTTTTTTTTTTTTTTAAAGACGGAGTCTCACTCTGTCTCCAGGCTGGAGTGCAGTGGCAGGATCTCGGCTCACTGCAACCTCCGCCTCCCGGGTTCAAGCGATTCTCCTGCCTCAGCCTCCTGAGTAGCTGGGATTACAGGCCATGCCACCACACCTAGCTAAGTCGCCCCATTTTCACTGAAAATTACAAAGCTAAGGTATACAGCCAACTATGTGTCCTTTTAATTTTTAAAATTTTAATATTTTAATAATTTTAGTATTGACAAATGTTATCAATGCCATTATCAGTCAATGTCAAAAACCAGACATTTTGGCTCCCTCCTCCTGTTCTAATTACCAAGCCCTCTTCACTCTTTCTCTGTACCTCTCTTTTCTTTCCTTACCATTTCCAAAGCCACCACCTTGCTTTCTGTAACCCATCTGCTACTAGCTTAATCTTCATGAAACTGTGAGCACAAACATGTAATGTCTATATTAGTCAGAAGTTTTCAGTCGTAAATAAAAATGCCAATTCAAACAAAAATTTATAAAGAAAATTTGGCAAACACTTAAAAATCTTCAAGCATGGTTGAATCTAGGTACTCCAGCAACACCGTTAGGAATCTCCCCCCCCGAGACCCTTGGGCTATTGGCTGGCTTCACTCTCAGACACGTTCTTCCTGGGTGTGAGAAAAGAGCAGCCACCATCTGTAGACCTAGACGGTGAAAGTCTAGCGTCATTAGCAGAAAGAACGAGTACTCTCTCAATTGTCCAGCAGAAGTCCTGGCACTGACTTCCATTTGAAAGTCAGTATCACGGGCCCAACCCTTGAACCAGGCGAGTAAGGTCAACCCACCCGAACTGCATGGATTAAGAGCAGAAGAGGCATTTCTCCCATAAAATATAAAGGCACTAGTACCAAAAGGGAGCATGGTTCTGTGTAAACAAAAGGAACCAATGTCCAGTCAATTCTCCCATGCCTACATGGTGACGTTCCATTCCCTTAGTATGACATTCAAGATCCTTATAATACCCTAAAGAGGTCTAAAACTCCCTTCCTATTTTCTCATGCCCTATTCAGTGCAAACCTTTTGCTTGAGCCAATCTGAACTATGTTATCCCCTGATATCGCCACTGTGTTTCCTATCTCTATACCTTTGTTAATGTCACTAGCCCCACCACGTCGTCAAGTTCTACCCATCCTCCAAAACCAAGACGAAGCCACCCTCTTTCTGGGCTACCTAACCCTCCCAGATTGAAATGATTATGCTTTTATTGACCCAGTTAATATTGACTGACTATGAGCAGGTCAGATAGCAGACAGTGTCTGTTGTCAGATTCTAAACACTTAACCAAAAGATTGGTAAAGATAGAAAAAGTTGGTATGGCCGGGCACAGTGGCTCATGCCTGTAATCCCAGAACTTTGGGAGGCCAAAATGGACAGATCACCTGAGATCAGGAGTTGGAGACCAGCCTGGCTAACATGGCAAAACCACATCTCTACTACAAACACGGAAAAAAGTAGTCAGGCATGGTGGCACACGCCTGTAGTCCCAGCCACTCACGAGGCTGAGGCAGGAGAATTGCTTGAACCCGGGAGGTGAAGGTTGCAGTGAGCGAAGATCATGCCAGCCCACTCTAGCCTAGGCGACAGAGCGAGATTCTGTCTCAAAAAAAAAAAAAAAGAAAAGAAAAGAAAAAGAAAAAGTTGGTATGAAAGTGAATATGTAGAATGAGAAAATAAATCACAACTAATTATTAATTTTGAAAAGCTGCCATGTCACAAACATTACAAGATCCAAAACGCAATAATATTGTTATTAATTAACTGCCTGGCACCCCACTAAAAAACTTGTTTGCTCCATTTTTGGTTGTGTATTCTTTAATCAGCTCTTCATTTGACAATTGCTTTGTAATATTTTCTGTAAAGAAAACAGGAAGGCAAATCAGTATTTCCTCTAGCTTAGGTAAGCTTTTCTGCTTTTTTATTATTGATATATTTCAAAACATGTTTCAGCTTTCTAATTCATATTTGGCAATGTCAGATAAGTATTTAGAATGCTGTCAAATTTGGGGAAAGTGCTACTATCGAGTTTTTAAAAATCAATGATCTTGAAGGCTTTGAAAATTTTCAACAGACTAGTTTCTGGCTCTTGATATTTTAAACCTTGTTACTTCTCCACAACTCACTGCGTCCGGTGCTGGGTGCTGTGGGATGCACACATATGTTGAGAATTCTGGTCCTGCTTTTCTGGGTGAAGAATGACAAGTGAGTCAGCAAAAGGTTGGAAGGAACAGTCTTAGAAGCCACTCCATTACTCTACTGGAATGGCTAGCAATAACTTTACCCATGGGGGTGACAGTGAACATATTAATATATCTTATTAAAATCTTCCCTAAATATATTTTTAGCTTAACCGGCCCTGATCTGGATCCCAAAACTGTTCACGGCCACTCCAAGGCCATGGGAGAAAGTGTTACAGAGGGAAGTTGGAGTGGAAACTTGTACCAAATCAATCTATTATGGCTAAAATATTTGACTCTTGAAACTTTACAAAACATATGACCATGCTGCTAGGAAAAAATGTGAATGACTTTGAAATAGACCAGAAAATAAAAGGTGATGAGTGCCTTAGTGGCATACCCTGCTTGGTTTGCTGGTTCTATATGGGCCTGTGTCTTTTCATAAATGATTGCTGTCCATAGAAATGCAAAGGTATGGCCGGGCACAGTGGCTAATACCTGTAATCTTAGCACTTTGGGAGGCTGAGGCGGGTGGATTGCCTGAGCTCAGGAGTTTGAGACCAGCCTAGGCAACATGGTGAAACCCCATCTCTACTCAATTACAAAAAATTAGCCAGGGGCTGCGTGTGGTGGCTCACACCTGTAATCCAAGCACTTTGGAGGCCAAAGCGGGGGGATCCCCTGAGGTCAGGAGTTCAAGACCAGCCTGACCAACATGGTGAAACCCCATCTTTATAAAAAAAAAAAGAGAAGAAGAAGAAGCCAGGTGTGGCAGTGTGCCTGTAATCCCAGCCACTCGGGGAGCTGAGACAGGAGAACTGCTAGAACCCGGGAGGCGGGGGTTGCAGTGAGCCGAGATCACACCATTGCACTCCAGCCCATGCAGCAGATGGAGACTCCATCTCAAAAAATAATAATAAAATAAAAATCAAAAATCATAATAATAAAAAAAGAAATGCAATGGTATGTTACTTTGTGGAATATAATTGATTACTCCTCTGCGGAAACTTACTACTTTTGAGTGTGTAAGTGCATCTGCACAATCCTAGTTGCATATATACATATGTAAAATGTGTGTGTGTATATATATATAATGTGTGTGCATATATATGTGTATATATATCATGTATGTGCATATATATAAAATGTGTGTACATGTATAAAATGTGTGTGTATATATGTAAAATGTGTGTGTGCATATTATATAATGTGTATATATATCAGATGTGTGTATATATATAAAATGTGTGCGTATATATATAAAATGCGCATATACATACACACACATTATATATGATATATACATAATTTAAATTTTCCTTCAAACCAGTTGTAACCTCTTATTTGTTCCTTTATTAATCAGAGTTAAATAAAATTTTTGAGACATATTCATTTTATCTCTATGAAAGTCATAATTTTACCTTTAAAAAATGTATCCTCCATCTTTTAGCAATATAACAATAAACACATTGCTAGGGCCCCTCCCAGGACCTGGGAAGGGGCCCGTGCCAGACGGAGCTCTAGTGCTAAAGTTTCCTTTGCTTCATGGAAAGCCAGCCTTGCTTCTGCTCTGACATTTTGTGATGCAGGAGACTCTACTAAAATACAAAAAGTTAGCTAGGTGTGGTGGTGGGCGCCTGTAACCCCAGCTACTTGGGAGGCTGAGGCAGGGGAATCATTTGAACCCAGGAGGCAGAGGTTGCACCACTGCACTCAAGCCTGGTGACACACCGAGACTTCGCCTCAAAAAAAAAAAAAAAAAGAAAAAGAAATTTAAAATGCCCCCATGAGCTGCAGTAAGAGAGGAAATGCCGCCAAGAAAGTAGGACCGAAGAGTGCTCAGATTTGAGCAAGAAGGAGGTGAACGCAGCATCCCCCAGTCTCCCAGGTGCAGCTCCTGCCTGGAATTCTTCAGCTTGGTAAATAGAACAATCCACCTCAGCTAATGCAGGGATAAAGTCCCTACAAAGAATCAAAACTTTAATGCATCCATTAGCAAAGGCTTAAGAACCCAATGCAAAATGATTTTGGTTATAACAAACTGACATCCTTACCAGACCAGGTCAGTGTGAAACTCACACAGAAAGCGATCAGCAGAACCTGGCGGTGAAAGGAACGCAAATCAAACCTAAACCCAGGCTCCAGGCTCCTCCCAGTTCCAGGAGGCAGTGGAAATTTTTATGAGAATCGTATATTTATCTTTAAGGTAGTTTACGGCAAAGAGTTTTCATGCTCAAGTAGACTTAACCAAACATAAATGTTTTTATTGTCCTTATAAAACCCCAAGTTAAGAAACCTCTCTGAGGAGTTAGCATAGATCTGTGTCTGGATAGTTTTTGAGACAGGGAGTGGCACAATCTTGGCTCACTGCAGCCTCGACCTCCCAGGCTCAAGCGACCTTCCCACCTCAGCCTCCCGAGTAGCTGGGACCACAGACATGCGCCATCACCCTTGGCTAATTTTTGTCTTTTTTGTAGAGATCGGGTTTCGCCATGTTGGCCAGGCTAGTCTCAAACTCCTGGAGTCAGGCAATCCACCCGCCTTGACCTCCCAAAGTGCTGGTATTACAGGTGTCAGCTACCACCCCTGGCCCTAAATTCTAATTTATTCAATCCTGCAGTTCTCCTCCAGTCTCAAACAAGAAGGAAAGTCCTTTGTAACTTTTTACCTAAGGAATTTTTACAGAGCTCACAACATATGCATATGAAGTCAGAGGCTCTTCCGGTCTCTAAAACCAAAGTCCATGGAAGATATAACCTTGTGTGTCTTGCAGGAGAAATTGAGAGAAATTTTTGTTTGTTTTTTTGTTCGTTTGAGACAGAGTCTCACACTGTCACCCAGTCCGGAGTGTAGTGGCGTGATCTCAGCTCACTGCAACTTCCGCCTCCCCAGTTCAAGAGATTCTCTTGCCTTAGCCTCCTGAGTCGCTGGGACTACAGGCACATGCCACCACACCTGTCTAATTTTTTGTATTATGAGTAGAGACGGGATTTCACGGTGTTGGCCAGGATGGTCTTGATCGCCTGACTTTGCGATTTGCCTGGCTCGGCCTCCCAAAGTGCTGGGATTGCAGGCCTGAGCCACCGTGCCCAGCCAAGAGGAAAATATTTTTAAGAGTGGGAGACAGAGCACAGATTCTGGAGACTGGACAGGGGCCAGAAATCAGTGGGGTCTGAAAAGTATCAGGAGCCTATGCATAGCTTGACGGCCATGCCCAAAACAAGGAGGAAAGATCTCCAAGGGAAGGCTTGTCATGCCCCTGAGAACAGACCCCCAGGCACAGGGGATCCCAGGATCCCCAAAGATTCTCCTACCCCAGGCGTGGTCCAGAAGCAGCTAAGCACTTAAACCTTGCTGGTGAGACACAGGCACGTCAGCAGAAACCAACATGAGCCGTCACTCACTAAGCAGAACCATCAGTGTTCCTTCAGAATCTTAGCCTGGTCCCACGAGAAGACCCAGTCATGACAGTGAATTCTCTTCCTGTGCTGCAGGAGGGGGGCTCAAAGTCAGATTTCTGTTGATTCGAGGAAAATAAGGAAATGCAATGTTTTCTTTTTTTTGAAACAGAGTTTCATTCTTGTCGCCCAGGCTGGAGTGCAGTGGTGCAATCTTGGCTCACCACAACCTCCACCTCCCAGGTTCGAGTAATCCTCCTGCCTGAGCCTCCTGAGTAGCTGGGATTACAAGCATGTGCCACCACACGCAGCCAATTTATTTATTTATTATTATTTTTATTGTTTTTAGTAGAGACAGGGTTTCTACATGTTGGTCAGGTTGGTCTCGAACTCTCGACCTCAGGTGGTCTGCCAGCCTTGGCCTCCCAAAGTGCTGGGATTATAGGCATGAGCCACCATACCCAGCCAGAAATGAGATATTTTCTGCACAGTTGAGCTCGTGAACTGGAATTCATTCCCACAACAGACAGATTCTGTCTAGAATAATGGACACTACCTGACTTTCACAGGCACGGTTTTTGTGTCCAGGGGAGATAAAATCAGATAATTGACCCTTCTTACAGAAAGATGTCTTAGTAAGTATCAATGAGTATATGGAGTGGGAGAGGTTTTTGAAAAGCAATTCCTCACGGGAAGCAGTTATCATCCCATTTCTGACTAGTTAGGTATATTGTTTGGTAGACTAAGCTTAAAAGTGTGGAGAATAAGTAAATCAGTTCAGTTTATTAATTCTGATAGTTCAAATAAGGGATGCATTTATAGTTATAGTATATATCATGAGCACATCAAGAGATCTATTTAAGAATATTATAAAGTTAAAGGTTAAAATATTTGCCTCTAAGAAAGAACTTGCCATAAGATCAAAAATCAATTCATGGTTCCAGCATACCTCTTACTGCTTAGTAACAGTATAGAAGAAAGTAAGGTATATTCTACGTGGGTGAAGTAAATTTTATTTCTTTTGATCCACATAGCATGCTTAGTGTAATTACTAAAATTCACATTGGAAACAAACATTTTGCTAAATTTTAAACGCTTCTGTCAGATACTTCCAACTCATTACTTTAGTGGGTTTCCCAAACCTAATGTATTCAGGCCTTTCTAATATCAAAAGTCATAGTTTGGGAGTTTACTATTAACATAGCAAGAAATGTAAGACATTGAGGTTAGTGCAACAGACAAAGTATGAGATGCTGTCTCCTGATCTAAAGCAAATTCAATCAGAACAGATTCCTTGCGCAAACCAGAAGCATTAACAAAATGTAATCTGTTAATTGCAAACAAACTAAAATTATTAAATAAACTGAAGTTAAATTGCATTTCTCATTCCAGAAATAGAAATACTAGTGGGCTTTTTCCCCTTGGCATTACAAAATTATATGGAAGGAAGAAGGAAAGGAAGGGAAGATGGGAGAAAGGGAGGAGGAGAGGAAGGCAGGAGAAAAGGGAGAAAGGAAGGGGCTGCCTTGCCTTAACAATCTTGCAATCTTTTTTTTTTTGCCCAAACGGAGTCTCGCTCTGTCGCCTAGGCTGGAGTGCACTGGCGCGATCTCCACTCACTGCAACTTCCACTTCCTGGGTTCAAGTGATTCTCCTGCCTCAGCCTCCCAAGTAGCCGGGATTACAGGCACCACCCTACACCGGCTAATTTTTGTTTGTTTGTGTTTTTTTAGTAGAGATGGGGTTTAACCATATTGGCCAGACTGGTCTTGAACTCCTGACCTCAGGTGATCGCCCGCCTTGGCCTCCCAAAGTGCAAGGATTACAGGCCTGAGTCACCACGCCTGACTCAATCTCACAATCTTGAGAGAAAAAATACAGCTGAAAAAATTCATAAACAACATAATCACATGCTACATTAGATGACGAAATCAACTGATACATCATTTCACTAACCAGGCTGAAAATTAAACAACCGTTTTGTGTATGTGGAATGTTTTCTTATCAATTATTAGGTGCCCAATATACGTCAATATCAAATAAAGGGCAAGGAGCCTGGAAAAGAATTGAGGACAGCTGGAATCATTCATCAAGGACATGGTTCTCTATTGGTTTCATTAAAACCTGAGCTTACCTTTAATGTTATTACGTGTCCATCTTTGGGGGAGTTTTTTGGTTTTAATTTTCTTCTTCCTCTTTCCATTTCAATCTTCTCCAGCAGCAAAAGCCAACAGGCCCAGGTGATTTAGGAGCAGCACAAAGTGTTCAGACCTGAGTTAGAGTCTTACCTGAACCTTTCCATGACAACTTTTCTTTTTTTTTTTGAGATGGAGTCTCACTTTTGCCCAGGCTGCAGTGCAATGGTGTGATCTCGGCTCACTGCAACCTCCACCTCCCAGGTTCAAGCGATTCTCCTGACTCAGCCTCCCGAGTAGCTGGGAGTACAGGCATGTGCCATCATGCTTGGCTAATTTTTGTATTTTTAGTAGAGATGGGGTTTCACCATGTTGGCCAGGCTGGTCTCAAACTCCTGACCTCAAGTGATCTGCCCACCTCGGCCTCCCAAAGTGCTGAGATGACAGTCGTGAGCCACTGTGCCTGGCCCCATGACAAATTTTGGGGGAAATTTACTAATCTGAGTCTAGACTGGTATATTTCTGAATACGGTATATTAAAACCAGTTAGGCATGTCATACTGAAAACAAAATTAAAGTTACACCCTATTAAAAAGAGTCGTTTTTGTGTGTCTGACGTACGTAACATTGCACTGAGGAGTTAACTCCTCCGTCTCCATTTCTTCCCTGGTAAAGAGAGTGAGGATGAGGAAAGTGCAGTGAAGAAGCTAGCATCTGGAACTACAAGGCATGCCATCAGTGGTGGCCGTTATGCTTTCCCCTTTCGAAAGTGGGTACAAAAGTGAGGATGTCTGTTGTAGAGCGATGCTTCTCAAGCTTTAACAGGTGTATAGAACATCTAGGATACTGTTAAGATGCAGGTCTGGGGAGGCGCCTGAGATTTGACGTTTCTGTGTCGCTGCTTCAGGCACTACTCTAAACAGTACAGCTTCCGAGATAAAAAGAACAGGGAAATGTCAGAGGAGAGAAAGACTGATGTGGAGAAAAACCAACATTTATAGAATGCCTATTGTATGCCTAGAAATATATACATAAACACCTCTTTTTCCCTCGTTTTATCCTTAAAATAACTCTGAGAAGTAGGTTTTATTTCCTTCATACATGGCAGGAAATTGAGAATCAGGTGCCCTTGCTCATAAGATTGCTATAATCCAGGCCGGGCACGGTGGCTCACGCCTGTAATCCCAGCACTTTGGGAGGCCGAGGCAGGCGGATCACGAGGTTAAGAAATCGAGACCAGCCTGGCCAAGATGGTAAAACTCTGTCTCTACTAAAAATACAAAAATCAGCCAGGCGTGCCTATCATCCCAGCTATTCAGGAGGCTGAGACAGGAGAATCACCGAACCCGGGAGGCGGAGGGTGCAGTGAGCCGAGATCGCGCCACTGCACTCCAGCCTGGAGACAGAGTGAGACTCCACCTAAAAAAATAGACTACTATAATCCGAGGTTCGCATTCACTGCGCACCTTGAGAGAGGATGCAGAGGTCGGCAGATCAGCGGAGGCAGATAAGGACACGGAGTCTAAGCGGGAGAGAATGCCTGCCTAGGGGAGGGACCAGGGGCCTGTGGAGAGACAATTGAAGGGACTGGGATGTGTGAGTACAGAAACACAGTGCAGGGTGATAACCTCCTTGCTCCCAACTGCCTTTAAAAGCCAGGCTAGGGCCGGGCGCAGGGGCTCACGCCTGTAATCCCAGCACTTTGGGAGGCTGAGGCGGGTGGATCACGAGGTCAAGAGATCGAAACCATACTGACCAACATGGTGAAACCCTGTCTCTACTAAAAATACAAAAATTAGCTGGGCGTGGTGGCGTGCCCCTGTAGTCCCAGCTACTCAGGAGGCTGAGGCAGGAGAATTGCTTGAACCCGGGAGGTGGAGGTTGCAGTGAGCTGAGATTGTGCCACTGCACTCCAGCCTGGTGCCTGGGGACAGAGGGAGACTCTGTCTCAAAAAAAAAAAGAAAAAAAAAAAAAAAAAAAGCCAGGCTAGTTGCCGTTCTCAGTTCAGTCCTTCACCTTTTGGGTCAAATTGTCACTGACAAAGCACTGACGAAACAGTGGTCTTCCATGCAGTGAAAAAAATGGATCTGGTATGACTTCACCTCTCCAAGTCGTTTCTGTGGTTACCAAGATAAGGAAGAAAATGCAAAGAGGTCAAAAAGAGAACAAGCAAGTCCTGCAATTCTAAAGGGACTTTCTCAACCACTGAACTTGGCAAAGGGTTCGCATCTAATCTAAATTCAACTTTGCACTAGCAAACGAGCTGGAGCCAAAGTTATGAGTCCATGGTTATAATGAGGTCTAACAGGTGAACGTCACATGGCAAGAGAAAAATGCTGCCATAAGGCAATTGCAGTGTTTAGGTTCCATAAACTGTGAACTTCCTTTAGGGCAGACACAAAACAAACGTAATTTTATTTTTATTTTTATTTTTTAGAGACGGGGTCTTGCTATTTTGCCCAGGCTGGCGTGCAGTGGCTATTCACAGGCGCAATCCCACTACTGATCAGCATGGGAGTTTTGACCTGCTCCATTTCCGACCTGGGCCGGTTCACCCCTCCTTAGGCAACCTGGTGGTCCCCCACTCCCGGGAGGTCACCATATTGATGCCGAACTTAGTGTGGACACCTGATTCGCATAGTGCACTGCAGCCCAGAACTCCTGGGCTCAAGCGATCCTCCAGCCTCAGCCTCCCGAGTAGCTGGGACTACAGGCACGCGACACCGTGCCCAGCAAAAACATAATTATTTTTAATAAATTACAACCTTAATTTTGTAATTAAGGCTGTAGTGCCTTAATTTTGTTTTCAGGATGACATGTGTAACTGTTTTTATGGCTCCCTCTTTACAAATATACCAATTTGGGCCAAAATTAATAAATTTCTTCAAAAGCTGTCAGGAAATCTATCATTGTTAAATAGAAAGAAATCAGGTAATCTGTTTCCTTATACTACCAACTCCATTCCTTGAGGATACAGAACCTGGGATTCACTGGATTGAACAGTTCCTCCTCCTTGCCTGCATAAGACCTAGGTATATAATCCCTCATAGTAATCATGATCAAAGAATCAAAATAACACCAGGAAAATGGTAAAGGAATGTGGTCAAGAGAAAAGCAGGACCAACTTTATGACAAAGGAAACCAACATGTGTTTAGTCTACATACATTAATTATTATTATTATTTCCTTTTGAGATGGAGTCTCACTCTGTCACCCAGGCTGGAGTGCAGTGACATGATCTCGGATCACATTATTTACTACTCTCTTTCTCTGTCTTTAATAAAATATTTTTTAGAGATGGAGTCTCACTATGTTGCCCAGGCTGTAGTGCAGTGGTTATTCACAGGCGTGATCACTGTAGACTGCAGCCTTGAACTCCTGGCCTCAAGATATCCTCCTGCCTCGGCCTCCCAAGTAGCTGGGACTACAAGAGCACACCACCTCACCCAGCTTATTTTCTACTATCTTATCAACAGAGCAAGACTCCATCTAAAACAACAACAATAAAAACTGCCAGGCGCGGTGGCTCACACCTGTAATCCCAGCACTTTGGGAGGCCGAGGCAGACAGATAAAGAGGTCAAGAGATTGAGACCATCATGGCCAACATGATGACTCTACTAAAAATACAAAAAAAATAGCCGGGCGTGGTGGCACGTGCCTGTGGTCCCAGCTACTCTGGAGACTGAGGCAGAAGAATCGCTTGAACCCAGGAGGTGGAGGTTGCAGTGAGCCGAGACTGTGCCACTGCACTCCAGCCTGGTGACAGAGCAAGACTCCGTCTCAAAAAAAAGAGAAAAGACGAAAAGAAATGTTACATGGGACTTTGGAAAGAATTAGCAGCAATCTCTCCTGTGTACCATCAACTTGCATCACTGGCCTCCTTTCACTGGTCCTCAGTTCTCAGGCCATCCCAACTAGAGTGACTCCAGCTGTGAAATCCATGACAGTTGGCTGAAACCTTTACCCCTTTCCAGCCTCAGCTTAATTCCTACATGCTTCTCCCATAGGAATGATGCTCATCTGCTCCCCTGAGCTCCCATGATGAAAAGCAAGGCCTGGATGCTCGCATGAGCACCAAGGAGCCACTATTTCTAGTTAAAATTTTAGATAGAAATTTCACCAAAAATGACCAGGTTCATAGCTGGCCCTTGGTGCCTGGTTGTACCCCCTTCCTGAATCCCTGTGGGATTGGAGCCCAGCTCTGAACCCCAGCAAGCTGGCTGGGGACCTCACTGTCTCCTGGCTACTGCTGGCCCCATTTCCAGAGCTGGACTATGGTACGTCTCACCCCATCATGAACACACCTCTCTGGTTTACACAGCGTCCACAACTGCCGCTGCCTGCTCCGTCCCTTCAAATTGGATCCCATTTGGCCACTGACACCTGCATAAAACAAACAGATCCTTGTTGTATGCCATCACCCTCCAAGCTCAGCAAGGTCTTGTCCAGCTGTCATGCTTTCCAAACCCCAAGATGCTGCAGGGATGCCCTGGTTAGAGTATCACTCGCCAGTAAGTCACAAATCTGTCTCAGCTCAAAATCTCTCCTCCATTCTTAGTGTTGTCATCCAGAGAGAAGAAGGGAGAGTGAGAGGCAGAAACCTTTTATGAAAATGAAATATACCTACCCTAGCCCCTTTTTTTTTGAGGCGGAGTGTCGCTCCGTTGCCAGGCTGGAGTGCAGTGGCATGATCTTGGCTCACTGCCACCTCCACCTCCCAGATTCAAGTGATTCTCTTGCCTCAGCCTCCCAAGTAGCTGGGACTACAGGCACGTGCCACCACACCCAGCTAATTTTTGTATTTTTAGTAGAGATGGGGTTTTACCATGTTGGCCAGGATGGCCTCCATCTCTTGACCTCGCGATCTGCCTGCCTTGGACTCCCAAAGTGGCGTGAGCCACCATGCCTGGCCAGCCTCTCTTGATTTAAACTTTTTATATGTAAGTTACAAAGTTATACATGTATAATTAAATCAGTTTTCAATCATACAATTATGCCTAAAATCTGATCATTGTTTTCTAGTCTCTCTCCCCTTAAAAAAATCGTTTTTAGAGATGGAGTCTCACAGTGTTGATGGAGTCTCCTAGGCTGGAGTGCAGTGGTTATTCACAGATATGATAATTTGCACTGCAGCCTTGAACTCCTGGCCTCAAGAGATCCTCCTGCCTCGGCCTCCCAAGTAGCTGGGACTGCAAGAGCATGCCACCTCACCCAGCTTATTTTCTACTATCTTATCAATAGATTTACAAAACGATTAATATTCTAATGTAGAAATTCCAGTTGGATCAAGGAAGTTGCCAGGAGACACAAATGGGCAAGGAGTGCATTTTGACAGCAGTTTAGTTCCAGCAGGCATTGAAGTGATAAACTTCATTACGATTGAGCAAGTAGGCATAAAGGAGCTGCTTGTAAGGTCACAGTGGCTTTTGTTTCCTTCCTTCTTTCCTCTCTCCTTCCCTCCCTCCCTCCCTCTCTCCCTCCCTCCCTCCGTTCCTTCCTTCCATATAGCCACTTTTCTCTTCCAGAAAGATCAAGCTCTTAAATATGACTTCTCAGTCTTGGCTCCCAGGTAAAACATTCAGAGAAGGGAGAAAATAGAAGAGCTTATAGTTAATTATTTTGAGCAGTTTCAAAATCCTTAATTGCATTAGAGTGTGAAAACCCAGTGGAGAAATGAATCACTATCAGAGATCGGCTGCTGGAGTCAGAAGCAGACATTATTGATCTAAGATAAGAGAAAAGGGGTGGGACTCCATTTTGGACACACATTTTTTATTCAGCAAAATATTGCCCAGAAACCCACCCTTCAGATACTCTGTAAAGGCCAGAAAGAGAAAAAAATGAAATTGCCTAGGAAACCATGAGTTCCTCATGGATATTAAAGTAGAATCCACATCAGTTTTATACCTAGGTAGAGAAGGCCAAGCAGCAAGAATAAAAAAGTAGAATAGGGCTGGGGAGGTGGTTCATGCCTGTAATCCCAGCACTTTGAGAGGCCGAGGCGGGCAGATCACAAGGACAGGAGTTCAAGACCAGCCTGGCCAACATGTTGAAACCCCATCTCTACTGAAAATACAAAAATCAGCCGGGCATGGTGGCACACGCCTGTAGTCCCACCCAGCTGCTTGGGAGGCTGAGGCAGGAGAATCGCTTGAACCCGGGAGGTGGAGGTTGCAGTGAGCCGAGATCATTCATGCCACTGCACTCCAGCCTGGGTGATAAAGCAAGACTCCATCTCAAAAAAAAAAAAAGAAAGAAAGAAAAGAAAAGAAAAAGGAGGGAGAATAGGAATTTTTTTGTGTTGATGCAATGTGGAGCTAACCTTAGGTGAAGGTTTGAAAGAAAAAAACCCGTCTGTGATTCCCTACCAAAATACATTTTTATATTAAAACTATTATTTCTGGATTTCTTTCTGACTCTCCCACAGATTTAGACACCACTTCTTTGTACCCACTGCACTTGAGACATGCCTCTAACACAGCAGGTATGGCATTATAGTGTAACAGTTTTAGCTTGTCTGGCTCCCAACCAAGCTACTTGGGGTCAGAGACTATTTGCTGTGCCTAGTATAGGGTCTGCCAGTGTGTACTGAATTAATAAATAATTTTATTCCACGAAATTGTAGAAGGTCTGCATTTCTACCAATGGAATGATATTGGAAAAATGGTGATGATAAAACTTAAGCCTATTTCCCTTAGCCCTTTGTCCAAGACAGAATCAAAAATAGCAGGTAGGACCATTTGCTCATGACTTTTGGAAGGACATTACTTCAGGAACTGATTCATAGGAAGGAAAGACCACTTTCCTATAAAATTACTATATGTCAGTGTCGCAAAATTTAGTAGCAATTTCTATTACCTTCTTTTTATTTGGGTTTCTTGAAATACAATTGTATTAGTCAGAGTTCTCCAAAAAAGTAAAACCAATAGGAGTATCTTCTATCTCTCCAGAAAGGGATTTAGTATAAGGAATTGGCTCACATGATTATGGAGACTGGCAAGTCCAAATCTGCAGTGTGAGCCAGCAGGCAGAGGCAGCAGAAGACTCAATGATGAAAATGAAGTC
>PVKP010035960.1:0-22833 GCA_004027715.1 Plecturocebus donacophilus | reverse complement strand
AAAAAAAAAAAAAAAAAAAGAAGCTTTTTGGAGCAAAGAGAGAAGAGGAAAATATCCTGGATTCTGTCTTTTTCTTGCCCTCCAATCTGTGCCAATGCTTCTGAGCTGGAAGTTGGCTGCCAGGGGACCTGGGAAAGTACAGCCTGCATCCGTCAGCCTCAGTGTGATACAAAACAAAGAACTGGATTTGAAGGTGAACATGTAGAGACTTGGCACAAAGAGGATGAGAAAAGGACAGGAATCAAGGATGACTTCCACATTTTTGGCTTGTGAATGTGAGGAAGGACCATTTTCTGCGATGGGGAACATTGAAGAAGTAGCAGTTGGGGAACCAAACTCAAAATCCTTGTTTCGTGTGTGTGAAGTTCGAGTGAAGCTATCAAACGAGTTCAATCACACCAGAAGGTTCCCCTGGACCAGAGAGAAAGGCGGGTGACAGAAAAGAGAGAGAAGTGGAAGAGAGGGAAAGAAGAGAAGGAGACAGCTCAAGAAATTTATGTGTCCTAGAGGCAGGATGGCCTAAATTCTGATTGCTAGCAGTGCTACAGGGAAGGTGGCAAGCCTCCATGAAGGAAAATGGGTGCATATTTTGCTTAACAAAATATTTTATTTTCTAGAAATGAGGTATGGAATCAGGAGACACCAGAAGGGACCATGCTGTAAAGGATGGTGAATAATATCTTCAGCAATCACTCTAGTGGACAAATGACCAGGCACCTCTTCTCACACACTCTGTAGACACGATAGCACCCCACAAACCTGAGACTATGGGCTTGAGATTATGGGATGCGAAGAGAAGGGAGACAGAAAAGACTAATGCTAAATCACCTGCCTCCTCAACTGTATGGAGATTCAGAGACAAAAACTGTGTTTCTTCAGGTTTCATGTCCTTTCACCATAAGACAATTTGTGGGATATAAAATCCCCTACAATGCAGTTTCCAAGATTGATTTATTTAGTTTGAGTTAACCCACTGGCGGAGCTTTAACAAGATGGTCTAGAGGGGATCTGGCTCTCTGAGTGTAATCCCCTTTGAAATCTCCCCACAGTGGGAGATTCAGAAAGAAACAAACCTTCCTGGTTGTCCAGTCTAAGTCATTGAACCAAACACACACGCAGGCACAAACATCTCTAAAACACACATATTCCTAGAAATTGTGTAACCTAGTTCCATGTATTAAAAAAAAAAACACTTTCCTACATGCAACAGATCCATTAAGACCCCTGCCTACAAAACTGCCTCTTACAGCAAAGCAAAGGTATGAGTCACATCCACTTGCTCCTCATTTTGTTTACCCTCCGATTTCTAGGTAGTGCCCTTGGAAAAAATCTGAAAAACCAGTGGTGTTCATTTCAAATCCATGTACCTATTAATGACCTTACAGAAACTCTGAAGTTTACCAGTTTTGAGCACTTCAGGCTAAGTAACATTTCTAGACAGGGCATATTCACTCTTTTCTGTGAGTTGAAGGAACAGAATATGCATGAGTGAGCCCTGTACATTCAGCAACCGCAGGGGCAGCTTAAGGGGAAAAATTCTGTTCTTCCTTTTTCTTGTGTATAAGTACAATTTTTCTGGCTCTCAAAGGGTTCAATGGAAAAAAATAACAGTAAACACCATCTGGGGTTCAATCCTCTTATTGGAAAGCTATGGAATTTTAGAAAGCTAAGGATTCCAAAATCTCACAGTCTAATTTCCCTGAACCTGTAGTGCAGGCATTCTGACTTCCCAGTCCTCTACTATTTTACTTTTAGTATAAAACTTGTTTTCAACAATGGTGGCTTTGGTAATCCAAATTACATAGTAGGGTCTGATACGAATTTTTATCAGACAACGAAGATAAACTAACAATGTGTTTTATCTTTTTCACTATACAAAAGAGAACTCTTAAAAATGCACAATCTGGCCAGGCTCAGTGGGTCATGCCTATAATCCCAACACTCTGGAAGGCCAAGGCAAGAGATCACCTGAGGTCAGGAGTTTGAGACCAGCCTGGTAAATATGGTGAAACCCTGTCTCTACTAAAAAAATATATAAATTAGCCAGACATGGTAGCACATGCCTGTAATCCCAGCCACTGGGGAGGCTGAGGCAGGTGAATTGCTGGAACTCCAGGGGGCAGAGGTTGCAGTGAGCAGAGATAGTGCCACTGCACTCCAGCCTGGTGACAGAGGGAGACTCCGTCTCAAAAAAAAAAAAAGCACAATCTATCTTCCAATTTTGCTTAACAGGGAGCTCAAGTTGTCATTTAGTGCATATATGTGTTGTCACATTAAAACGCTGATTAGTCGGCACGGTAGGGAGGCATGTTTTTATTTGCTGAACTGATTAAACGACCTCCAAATCATGCTTGCTATGTACAACTATGAGTGCAGGAATCAAGAACCATAAACATAAAATAAACCATAATAGCAGTTAGGATTGTGATAATACTTTGTTCCCAAATATTCTGGCTCTGTGGGCAGAGAATATAATCAGCTATCTAATTTTAAGGTTTAATTAGACAAACTGTTGATTCTGAACTGGCTACAGTAGAGTGAGTCAATCCATATGTTCTTTGTCACTGGAATATGAGCTTATAAACAGACTTGTCTACAAGGGAGAAAACTCACAGATGACTGATAAGGGAGTTTTGGCAGTGGTTTATGATCATAATTGGCAATAACTGGGGAAAATATTGACAATGGTAAATTTTGAACTCTTGGAAACAGTGACTCTGAGTCTATCTCACACTCCAACTGTGGTTGAACAGCACAGAAAGTCTCCTGGATCAGATAGATTTTAAATTGTGCCTTTATGGATGGGAAAAGGATGATACATGGGAAGGATATTTTCTAGGAATGTGTCCAAAGTAAATGACTGTTGACATGTGTGATTATCTTAGTCTGGCTATATATTTCTGGTTCTAAGCAGAGATTGTGAGTGTTGATGTCGACGAATATTCATGCACCAGGGAAGGAAAGTATTCTGTTAACCTGGAGCTATAAAACTTATCTATCAAAATCCTACATGAGGACTGTGCCATCTGTCTTGATTTGCGCTGAATCAGGATGCCTTACACAATGCGGAGAGCCTTCTCAGAGGACTGTGGGTGACAGGAAGACAAACAGCAGTGGCAGCTCAGAGCTTAAATTCCTAAGACATCAGCACCAGCACAGAGCTCATTTTACAATTGTTCTGGAGGCAAGTGGGAGATGACAGGATGCCCAAAATATCAAGCCTGCTTACCTAAGTATTTGTCTCAAAATCCTGCTGGAGAGCTGCCTGCTTTGTTTCAATGGAACTCTTGCAAACATTCAGTTATCAGAAGCGCAAGTTATTGTGATGAGACCACTCTGTCTCTTATGATTGAGTTATCATTTTAGACTGGCAATTTGTATACTCACATACCAGGGGTGAGGGAAGAAAACCTTTCTCCTTTTATCCAGCAAACATTTTTGAGAATTTTCTATCTGCCGAGAACTATACAAGTTGCAGAAAATACAAAGATGCCTAAGATATTATAGGTCCTGCTCTCAATTTAGGAGAAAAGGGATATAAGAGCAGATAAGTTATAATGCAATTAAGTTCATGCTATAAATGGGAAAAAGTGCTTTTGCTGATCCCATAATAAGACTGATGAACTTGCCTGGGGCAGCTGAGAATGGCTTTGAGGAAGAGCTGACACTTGAACTAGGTTTGAAGAATATGTATGAGTTTTCTAGATGGAGTGGTGAAGGGAATTGTAGATGATAGGTCTCTTGATGGCACTGATTGTGGTGATAGTTTCACAGTGTATACTTTCTTTAAACTCATCAAGTTGTATACACTAAATACCTACAGATTTTTGTAGGTCAATCACTCCTCAATAAAGTGGTTTTTAAAAAAGTCAAAGGGAAGGCATCCTAGCCATGTTTCAAATTATACAGACCTGAAAACTCATGAGATACTCTTTGAAGAGTGAGGCATTCATGATTAACCTGCCAAAGGGGAAGTGGAGGAACAAAAGAGTTTTTGCATTTTGTTTTGTTTTTTTGAGACAGAGTCTCACTCTGTCTCCAGGCTGGAGTGCAGTGGCCCAATCTTGGATCACTGCAACCTCCGCCTCCCGGGTTCAAATGATTCTCCTGCCTCAGCCTCCTAAGTAGCTGGGACTATAAGCACACCACCATTCCCAGCTAATTTTTGGTTTTTCTGTAGAACCAGAGTTTCACCATGTTGGCCAGGATGGTCTCAATATTGTGACCTCATGATCTGCCATCCTTGGCCTCCCAAAGTGCTGAAATTACAGGCCTGAGCCGCTGCACCCAGCCGGGAAAAGGTTTTAGAATGAAGTATCAAGAACGGAGGATCAAGAAGAAAGCTGGACTGAATCACATGGTACTCGTATGTCAGACCACATTCTTGATTATCTTCCCCCTTTGGGTAGCAGAAAGTCCACAAGCATTTATAAGGAAGAAAGAAACATGATTAGATTTATACTTTAAGATTTCAAATTCAGACAACAATGCCAAAAATGAAGCAAGTGGGGAGATGCTGACGGATGTGATGGAAAGGGGGGAGATACTGATAGAAACTGTGAGGGCTGAAATTAAGCAAATGGTGATAAGAATAGAGATACCACGAACCTTCAAAAATAGTTGGTACAGGTAGTTGCAGAATGGTATACTTGTAGGAAGAGATATATTTGAGAACTATACTACTGAAAACTCGGAAGTACTGAGAACAAAAAAAAGGAAAAGATTTTACCTATGTCAAGAATGCCTTCTTTTGTCTTTACAGTTCCAGAATCTCTTGAGTCTATATTCTAAATTACTATAACTGAGCTCTAGTTGCTTGCTTACATTTTATGGGCCTAATTAAATTAGGAGAAATAATCACCTGCAAGCAAAGATGATGTGATACACTTTCTGTACTACCAAAAAATACTGTCAGATAACTACATTCTCAGTCTCAGGTACAAGTTAAGTAAATGAGAAGGAAAAGTTCTAATGATACTGGATTAAGAGAGAATCAAGAATGGCTGCAAGAACAACTTAGATCCCGTACACAGGAGGAGAGATGAAGGTAATTGGCCCTTCCTTTAGTTAATGTGTAATAATTGCTTGTTAAATAAAGTTAACGGCTACCTATACCACTGACAAGATGCTATGGTTGGGGCCTGGCGTGGTGGCTCATGCCTGTAATCCCACCACTTTGCGAGGCCAAGGCAGGAAGATACCAGAGGTCAGGAGTTCGAGACCAGCCTAGCCGACATGGTAAAACTCCATCTCTACTAAAAGTACAAAAAATTAGCTGGGCATGGTGGCATGTGTCTGTAGTTTCAGCTACTCTAGAGGCTGAGGCAGGAGAATCACTTGAACCAGGGAGGCAGAGGTTGCAGTGAGCCAAGATCTTGCCATTACACTGCAGGTTGGAACAGGTGAAAACTGGTAACTCTCAGAGGAATAGTTTTTTACAAAAGGAACTTACTGGCTATGTTTACTTAGCTTTGCCAGAAGTTTTCTCACTTTCATATTAGGAAACATCTATATTATTTAGTCATCTTCCCAACAGATGCTGCTGTGTTTTGAATGCCTTCCAAATGTCATGTGTTGGGAAGCTCATCCCCACTTTCATATGTTGATTGGAGGTGGGCCCTTTTGGAGGTAATTAGGATTAAATAATGTTATCAGGGTGAGGCCCCTATGATGAGACTACCAGCCTTATGAAAAGAGGGAGAGAGACCTAAGCTGACATGCATGCTGTTGCCCACTTGCCATGTGAGGCTCTCAATCATGTTATGACCAGCAAGGAGGGCCCTCACCAGATGCCAATGCCATGCTCTTGAACATCCCAGCCTCCAGAACTGTGAGCTAAATAAATTTCGATTCTTCCTAGATTACACAGTCTCAGTTATTCTAACAGAATTACACAGTGGCACATGTTATCATATTACAGTTACAGAAAATGGACTATGACAGATACTGAATTCCTAATGAGCAATCATTCCATAGCACCCACCACAATGGTGAGTAATTGTAGACTTTGAAATTAGACCTGAGTACAAATCCTAAATCTGTCAGTCGTGTGTATCTTTAGAAAATTACTTAAACTCTCTGAGTCTCAGCTTCCTCTTCATGGGCTTGCTGTAGTAAATGAATAAGTCAGTGTATGTTAAGCACCTAACAAAATGCCCTGCACATAAAAACAATAAATTGCCAACATCGCCAGTTCAGGGAGATCATAGTGTTTGTCCTACAAGGTTTCAAAGATTCACTGGGGAAATATATTTGTTCATAGAATAATATATTAGAAAAATAAATGGACTTTTTTAGCCACAAGTTTCAGCTCCTGAGTATAAAGATGTCTTTTACATGATATTGTCTTTATCACTCTGCTAAATGTGACAGGTTGAATTAAATTTGGAAATTACAGAAAGTTTATTCCAAGGCATCCACATACTTTAACAACATTATTTTTAGTCTTTCCTATGTTATCTTATGCACAGAGCCCTACTGGGAAGCTATCTGAGAGGCATGTTGTTAGTTCCACAATTAGTGCTGACATATACACTATTAAAGGAATCTTAATGGGAGTTTAAGCCAAGAAAAGATTATAAAATTGGAGGCATGATGTCCAACACTCTCTGTGGCAAGATATACACCACTCTCAGGTATTTTCTTCTCCTGTTACATCCAACTAGTGATTTACAACTTTACTTCTCCATGAACATAAATATCAGTTAAAGGTGAATTAGAATGACCTAGAAAGCTCAGTGGCTTAAAGCAATAAAGACATTTCTTTTTCATTTTTTATATCCATTTTGAAGCAGAATGGGGGAACTCAATTTATTCTAGTCAATCAGGAACCCAGGCTGATGGAACAACCATTATCTTAAACTTATCAGTCACTATGCAGAGGAAAAGAGAAAGATCTGCAGGTCTCATCATGGAAAATTAAGTGTTTCAGCCCAGAGGTGGCACATGTTATCTTACTCATAACTCATTGGACAGAACTTGTCACATGATCCCCTTCCTAGCAATAAGAGGACATGGAAGTGTAAGCTCATAATGTGCCCAGAGTGAGACAGAAACAGAGATATCTGGCAAAGAGCACTAATGACTACCACTAACATTGAGTCTGAGACAGTATTAATTGTCTTGGATGAAGAACTAAGTTTGCCACTTAAGACATTCTGTCTCTTTAACTAGTTTGCAGGCATCTATATGTTTCTTTCATTGATAAGTAGCCAGATTTCTGAAAGACTAGAATGTAAGACAGAGAGAAACAAGGCCCCACCTGAGATGAGCAGACCAGTAATTATTTAGTCATGTTCTTTCAATGTGCCCTTAGTAGTGACGTGTTGCAGGGAATTGACATCTCCCTGGAAAACAATTCTGAAGAAAAGAAGTCTGGGAATAAAATGCTGTCTACTGCGCATTCACTGAATATGCTTCACTTAAAAAAATCTCTGCTTACACTAAATATTTCCATTGTCAACAACACCTACTTATCAGTAATTTCCACAGCTTTCCGTATTTCTAAATATTAAACCTGTGAATACTAAGACTGTTCTAGGTCTAAGATCCTCAGAGAACTGCCAGCTAGCCACAGTAAAATGAACAACAACAAAACAAATAAATATCAACAACAAAAAAACATCTCCTGGTACCAGAAAATGAGAGCACAAGCAATACCATAGAGGCAACTTGGTATTTCATGAAGAAGATGGCTACCTATGTCTGTAACCACTCTGGGACAGTGGGGAAACTGAGGTAAGAACTTTGGTGTTTACAGCTCAGTTATGTAAAGACAGCTAGCCTGGTTTATAGTTCTCCATTCCTTTGACATTCCAAGCTAGAAACAGAATATTTGCTATTGGAATGACTATTAGCTACAGTCACTTGAGAGATTTGTCAAATGTTGTGAAACATCAATGTGTAAAGAGGACTGATGGCCCTAGGAACACAGTGATGCACAGTACGCACCTCAGATCAAGTTTCTAGGTTCTCAGTTTAGTACTAAGGAAGAGAAAGGGTCTCTGGACTAGTGTGCCAGGTAGTATAACAGTCACTATGTCACTTCACCCAGATGCCTGCAGCTCCCTTTATGGATTCTGGGTATCTATCTCCCAGCTTCTGCATGCTTTACTCCTAACAGCTGGCACATGCAGCCTTCTTCAGAGAACTGTTGGTGGGCTGATGGGATCCCTCTGCCCAGCTGCCCTGAAACCAGAAAGTGCCCAGCAGCCGATTGCCAATGACTGCCTAGTGCAGGAATACGAATGCTTCGCTGTTTTGCCTTGACATGACCACATTAGTTCTGGTCCCTGGATGGAAGGAGTGATAAGACCCAAAGCTAGTCCTAATAGGGTAGGTTAGCATGGAAAAGGATTACCCCAGAAGAAAGGGAAATGTCTAACAAAGTACACATGGCTACCTCCCTTTCCCAAATGACTTATACCATCTGTGTGATTCATTAAAAATAAGGAATAAAGCTGAATTCATGTGCTTTTAGAAACAACAGTCAGACAGATTTTTAAGTTCCTGTAGAATGAGATAACAAAATGAGTTTTTGCAGCTACCAGCATAGTCAGAAAATCAACTACCCAAAGAAAGGATCCACGAAAAGGAGATTCAAAAAGATAGAAATAGCAGGATAATCCATGTTAACACACACACACACACACACACACATATCAAACACATGTACATACAAAACACATATGCATAGAACACACACATACAAAGCATTGAGGTTGAGAATGGGCAGGGATTAGGAGTGTGCTAGGTAAAAGTTCTGAAATTCAGAAAGACATGTTAGTCAAGCCAACAACAGTACGAAATGAACCTGACACTGAAGCTGGGCCCTGCTTATGTACTTGACCACCACAGCAGGAGCACAGGCAGGACAAGTGAGAAGACCTGTCCCACGAATCTTGGACTCAACTCCTGCATCTCAACAAGATGTTCCCCGATCTCCCACCTTTCAACTAATGAAGATGTGAATGATCACCGAATTGCTGGAGATGTGAGAGAAACTCTGGAGAGCCAAGACTGTTATGGAATTTCAGTATCTGTTGATATCTGAAACTACAATTGTGTGCCACTAAGTATTACGGAGGAGTTAGTACAATATACTGTTTGTGGGTTGATTTGTATGACCATATTTTTATCTAAGTAATTTATAGTTACAGATTTCATTTATTTATTTATTATTTCCAAGCAGGCACTTTAGTGCCTGAGTATTGTAAAGACCAAATTAGTACTAGTGAGAGTTATATTACTTGTGATAATGAGCTAATTCCTGTTTAAAATAATGTTATACTTGTCACAGGCCTACATGCAAAGATACCAACATATGCAGTCTTTAGACGCTAGTGTCCTTTTGTGAATTGAAAGTCCATATAGGAAGGGTAAATATAGCTAAGTTTAAGGTCTGTAAATTTAAAATCAACAAGAGAAAGCAAATACAAATAGACCATACAGAAAGATAAAGTGAAAGAAGGAAGGAAATGTGCTCAAGAAAGTAATTACCATTGTTATAGTGATGGCAACTGAATAGAAAAATAAGAAAATTTGACCCATTGTATGTAAGATTGAAGTCATATGTAATTGTCATAAAGAAAACAACTCCAAGGAGCTGACAAATATGTACAGAAAATAAAGTTAGGCTACTTCTGCTTCTATTAATAGGTTGGGAATAAGTTGATAATTGATTTACTGAATCAATTTTTTAATGAATGGACTGGAATAAATTTGTTAATAACCTAGCTTCTGTATAAAACGTAAGAAAAACGATATGGTTACTGATTGGTTTAGATGATATTCTGTTTTGAAACATGTTAAAAACTATTTAAATAAGCAAAAGAAAATGGTGATCTAGTATATTAAATTAGGTCAAGATGAAGTAAACTGGCAAATAGACCAAATAGAATACAAATATGCAGTCCATTATGCAGAACATTTAGAATACCATGAGAAAATATCGAGACAATATTTTAGGCCGCCAGGTTGATTTCAAATATATATAATTTCAGATTTGATATCTTCTAGCCATTTGATTACAAATGAACAATATAATTTTATTTATTTATTTATTTATTTTAGACAGAGTCTCACTCTATTTCCCAGGGTGGAGTTCAGTGGCATGATCTTGGCTCACTGCAACCTCTGTCTCCTGGGGTTCAAGCGATTCTTCTGCCTCAGCCTCCCAAGTAGCTGGACTGCAGGCATGTGCCACCGCGCACAGCTAACTTTTGTATTTTTAGTGGAGACAGGTTTTACTATGTTGGCCAGGATGGTCCCGAACTCCTCAGATGATCCACACACCTTGGCCTCCCAAAGTGCTGAGATTACAGGCATGAGCCACCGCACCCAGCCAATATAATTTTAAATGAAAAAATCCATACTTTATGACTTATGCTAGGCTTTATATTTTAATATTGCTTTCATCTTATTTCATCTTACTAGTTCTTCATGACACACACTTCTGTGGATGAGATGCAAAAGTTGAGCTCTCATGGGTAGAAGTAAAAAGGTAATAATAATTGTTGAGATTTTTGTCATGACTCATATCCTACAGTCTCAAAATGCATTTATAGAATTATAATATTCACCTGAGAAATATACCAACCGTACTATGCGTGACATTTGTATTATCAAAGGGGATTTGAGACAAGATGCCACAACCCCCAACTTGTATATGACACAGAGACCAACTCTCCAAATTGAGGCATTTACTTCTCCTCTCACTTCTGATTGGATGCCACACTACATTCTCCCTCTTAGAATCAGAATCCCACTTTTCTTTGGTGTCATAATGTTCAAATTAAGACTTACATAAAAGATGCAATGTCATAGTTTATGCTCAAAACTATGGATAAGAGTTCATTTTTATAATCACTTACTGCTGTAGTGTGCAAAAATGGAGTCTATAGTGGGATAGGTCTTGATGTTTCTAGAAGTGATGATAAGGTCATATGGGCCCAGTGCCATACGTTTACCTAATTCACTGAGTTCAACAGTCTCCGTATCCAGGGTAGCTGCCTGAGATATGGGATGCAATGTGGGGGACCAGTCAGAGTGGTGGAAAAACTATAGGGAAAGGACCTTCTGAAAGGTTGGAAGGTTTGGTAGAATCCCGGGGGAGAATAGCTGAAGGCAACTGTTCTATAACCCTAAGACAGAGAGCAAGGAGTAGGTACAAGGGAGTGTAGGAGAATCTGTCTTAAATAGGCTTTTTTCCTTATATGGACCAGGAACTGACCTTTGATCATCCACGCACGCAAGGTTCCCTGAAAGGGGAACAATAAGTGTTAATTACCTACAAGTTGTGTTTGCTCCAGGTTTTCAACATTTTGCCTGCACAGAATAAAAGCAAGCCTCTCCAGTTTCTTGGGGCTGCTCTCTGGCCACTAGAGCCAGGCAGTCACCTAGCTGCTCCTACACTGCATACCTGTGTCTAAATACTCATTTCATCTGTCGACCAGGGTCTGCAGGACAGACCCAGCAATGTAGCATGAATACAGTGCAGAGGGGAATCTACAGAGGCTTTAAAACAAGTGAGGAACTAACCCACAAGCACAGCTTCATGAGCACTGTGGTTTAACCAACAGGAGACACTGAGAGTGACAACAATGATCATAAATATGTCATTACTATATGGAGACAGTGGTATGTTTTAGAAATGACAGTAGAAATATTAATAAAGGCAAAAAGCTCACTACTATCATCCATACTTTTTTTTTTGAGATGAAGTCTTGCTCTGTCGCCCAGGCTGGAGTGCAATGGTGTGGAACTGGCTCACTGCAACCTCCGTCTCTCGGGATCAAGTGATTCTCCTGCCTCAGCCTCCCGAGTAGCTGGGATTACAGGTTCCCACCACCATGCCTGGCTAATTTTTGTATTTTTAGTAGAGACGAGGTTTCACCATGTTGGCCAGGCTGGTCTCGAACACCTGACCTTGCATCCACATTTTAAATTAGTGAAATCTATGAGAAAGTGATTTTGACCTATCAGTAAACTCTGCATGACAAATGCAGCTTTATTTCGTATCTGTGTTCTTCATTCCCTTTTATTTCCTTATCTCTCTTCAGCTCTCACTTCCTTTCCTTTGTCCTCTTTCACACCTGGTCCTATTCTCCTCTTTCATTTTCCCCTTTCTCTGAAATGCAAACACTTTCCCCATTTGCTTTTGGGACTATTGCACAGTGTCTTTGTAAGTGGCAACATGTAGCAGATGTCTGTTAGCCCCACTCAAGTCACAGCCTCATGGTTCACTCCTGGGGTTGGGGCTTTCTTGGCACAGTGCGTGGACCCAGACATCAGCGTCTCTCACAGAGCCTGTCTTTGTCAATTCTGAAGTGCTAGTTCTCAACCCCCTCAGCCATAACATGTGCCCCACCCTTACTTTTGAGATCCAGGTGGTACTTGGCAAATTATCAGGACACATTTGAACACATGCAACTTCAAAAGATGTATATTCAGCTTAAAAGAATATTCTGTTCAGCATTGCCTGCCCATGAATTCTTACCACTGTCCTTGCCTTTTCTTGTTTTACCTGCTTATTTTTTTCTGCCTATCATGAGGCCATTTCCTGTCTATTTTTTCAATTTTACCAGTGTATTTGGTAAAATACACTGTAAATTTGGATTTGGATTAGTCAGTTCTACTTAGAGGTAGTATAATATAGTAATTGACAGTATAGATTCTGGAGCTGAAGCACCTGGGTTCAAGTCCTAGTTCCATCACTCATTACTGTGTGATTTCAGGCAAGTTATGGCTGCTGGGGGATTTAATGAGTCAGCATGTTTAAAGCTGTAAAGTTTTGAAAACACTGTTTGGCACACAGTAAGTAAGCCCTCTATACATATTCAGAACTTAAGGACTAAATAAGCCTCTGCCCTAGGGAAGTATTGTTCAAACGTAACTCCGTGTAATCTGGATTCAATGGACAAGTTTCAGACTCCAAAACACAATACACTTATCCCCCGCTTATCAGTGGGGAATATTTTCCAAGTGGATCCCTGAAATCATCAATAGTACTGAATCCTATATATACTATATTTTTTCCAATACATACATACATATGATAAAGTTTAACTTACAAATTGGACATAGTAAGAGAACAATAACAATAATTAATAATCAAATAGATCAATTATAACAATAAACTGTAATAACAGTCATGTGCATATGATCTCTCTCTCTCTCTCTCCCAAAATACCTTATTGTTCTGTACTCACTTATTTTCAGATTTCAGTTGACTGTGGGTAACTGAAATCACAGGAAGTGAAACCACAGACAAGGGGGGACTACTGTATAGAAAAAGTAGAGCCTGGCAGGGCACAATGGCTCACGCCTGTCATCCCAACAATTTGGGAGGCTGAGGTGGGTGGATCACGAGGTCAGAAGTTCAAGACCAGCCTAGCCAAGATGGTGAAACCTGTCTCTACTAAAAATATAAAAATTAGCTGCATGTGAAGGCGCACACCTGTAATCCCAGCTACTTGGGAGGCTGAGGCAGAGAATTGCTTGAACCTGGGAGGCAGAGGTTGCAGTGAGCTGAGGTCGCACCACTGTGCTCCAGCCTGAGTGACAGAGCAAGACTCTGTCTCAAAAAAAAAAGAAAAAGAAAAAGAAAAAGCAGAGCCTGGGGTACTTTGCAAGAACTTGGTTCTGGAGCTGGACATAGGTGTGAGAGGTGAGATGGGCTACTCCAAGAGTTACAGAATGTGTGACAAAAGACACTGAGAAACAGTGTGGGGCAAATCAAAGTATTTGAAACTAAAACGGAAAATCCAAGTGAAGAGTTTTGGCAGAGGGAGGGAGAATTAACCTCAGACAAAGGAAAAACAATATAAAGACAAGCAAAATGGAAAAGCTTAGAGAAAACTTTGAGGAACTGCTTGATACTTCAGTGTCACTCATTGAAAAGGAGGGACCTGACAAAGACCTTGAGTTTGTTCAGACAGAATCAGAGTTCTTTATAGCATTCTAGTTTTAATATCACTATTTATTAACTACAAGACCACAAGCAACACAAAAACTGTCCTATGACTCAATTTCATTATCATTAAAATCTCTGGTAAATGAATGCAATTTCTTCATTCAGCAAACCATACATGGAGTGAAACGGGCACTGGGTGGGACACGAGGAATACCGCAGTGATGACAAGCATTGCCCCTTCCTCCCCAAAGCTATGGTTTAATGCAGCGGTGTCCAATCTTTTGGCTTCCCTTGGCCATGTTGGAAGAAGAGGAGTTGTCTTGGGCCACACATAAAATATGTTAACACTGACAATGGCTGATGAGCTAAAACACACACACACACACACACACACACACACACACACACACACACACACATCTCATAATGGTTTTAAGAAAGTCTACAGATTTGTGTTGCACTGCGTCCAAAGCTGTCTGGGCCGCATGTGACCCACAGGCCATGATTTGGACAAACTTGGTCTAATGGGAGAGACCATCCTTCACATTTGAAAAACAGAGCCTTTGATGGGGGAACCACCCTAGTCCAAGGTCAGAAAAATCTCCCCTGAGGAAATTACATGTAAGCTGAGAATCGAAGAATGAGTAGTATTTAGAACAATAAAATGGCTGTAAGTAGAAAGAGCAGCAAATAGGACAGGAGGGTGGCTCACACCTGTAATCACAGCACTTTGAGGGGCCGAGGTGAGTGGATCACCTGAGGTCAGGAGTTCGGGACCAACCTGACCAACATGGTGAAACCCCATCTCTACCAAAAATGCAAAAATTAGCCAGGCATAGTGGCTAATTTTTGTAACCTCAGCTACTTGGAAGGCTAAGGCAAAAGAATCACTTGAACCCAAAAGGTGGAGGTTGCAGTGTGCAGAGATTACACTTCAGCCTGGGTGACAGAGCAAGACTCCATCTCAAAAAAAAAAAAGACCCTGAGATGGAAGGAGCTTGGTACATTCTAAGACCTGAAAACAAGCCAACAAGCCAGCAATGAGGGGGTACAGTGCAGATTTGAAAAATAGAGCCTATGATAGGGGAGCCACCCTAGTCCAGTGGGAGAGCAATGGAAGAAGTGAGGCTGGAAAGCAGGGGTGCGCCATTAGCTCCCAAGCTACACGTAAACATAAATGCTTAGTAAAGGCAGACTATTTTTGCTGCTTAAACACCACTTCCAGAGAAGTCTCCTGGCCTCACTTTCTAGATTACTATCCCTGATAGAACTCTAGAAACTCTCCTGCCAGACAGATGGGCAAAACTAGAAGCTCTCAAGCCTCTGTATTTCAGTTTTTATTTTTATTCACTGAAATACTCAGTGAGTAATGGTGAAACAAACAGGTTTAGTAGAAACCTCTTTTAGTGGTTTAAACCATTAAAATGTTTTAAGCAGTGATATGAAGTAATCGGGTTTTTACTCTAATATCATGTAAGCTGCCCTGTAGAGACTACATTGCAGGGGGCATAAGACCCATTAGCAGTATTGCAAGCAGTAGATGATAGTGACATGGACAAAGCTGGTGGCTGTGGAGTCGGGGAGAAGTGGATGGATTAAACATCTTCAGAAGGTAAAAGGATAATTCACAGGGCATCAAAGCTAAGGTACACACATGATTCTTAAATATTTTCTGAAGTTCCTATAAAATAAAAACTTCTGTTTTATGAAATTATTCATTTATATTTTTATTAATTTATTCAACAAACACCTTTTCCACATCCAGTATATCTAAAATCTGGCCCTGTCATTCCACTGCTATTAGTTGGTTAAACTTAAAAGCAACAGCCACTGACCTAGTTTGAGTTCAACATCAGAAATATGGGTCACCAAGGAATAATATCAAGGAGTTCCATAACTTGGGACTGGAAGGAGAAGGAAGTACAAAAGCAATTTCCATCCACTTTACAAATTTGACTAGAAATTTGAACAGCAAGCAGCAAGTGAATGGCCTGTACCAGAGAGTTCCTGCTACAGAAATATTCTAAAAATAAAATATGCCTTCTTAAAATAAAATTTTTTAAAAAGATTGAGTACTTTAACTTTTTTTAAATTAATACCCAGATCTAACAGAAATGAGTTATTCATGCTGAGGAATGGTTGATGACTGATTTCATTCTGGAATCATTTCCATTTTAGTGAGCAAGTTTCAGCAACATGTTATTTGGTATAGACTGCCAAGCCAAAAATTAATTTTTAATAGGGAATGTTAAAATAAATTCATCTAATATCTGTCTATCAAAATGAAAATTAAAACTTCTAAGCATAAACCCAGCATAATAGCTTGGTCTGGAATGAGATCCTAAAGGAGACCGTGATCACCTTCCAGTTGATCCCGTTGCTTCCAAGTTGATTCCAAGGGCCTGATGGTCTCGTTAAGGAATGAAGCTCTATATGGACCTAGCTCCTGGCAGATTTGATATCTGACAGCAGCAGTAGCAAAATTAGCTCTAGTGAATGGGAGCCCACATAATCACTTCATATCCTTCGGCACTGTCAACATGTCTACTCCATTCATGAGCCCATTGTGCTAGCACAGGAGTGGCTGATGACAGAGGCTGGGTAACGTAATGGCTGAGTTATTCTGTCTAGTTAGAGGTTATTCATATGCCTCTTTTCGAGAGTTTCTTATCCCTGATATTTAAGTGTTTCTCTTTCCAACTTCTAAATATTCATCTAAGACATTCACCATTACCCATGAATGTAGGTATATCCTTATTTTGAGGTACTTCCTCTACACAAAGGAAAGAACACACTCCACAGAGTTGTTCATTGTGCGGTTACCTTCTTACTGCTGAATTTTAGGGCCATACTTTGGTGGGACTACAACGCAGCAGCAGTCTTCTTTCGCTTTCACTCACACATTGAGCCACTGTATCCATAAACTAAATGTGACTTTTTTCCTCTTCCACCAGCTTGTCATATAGGGAATCCCCACCCTTGTGGTTCATGTACAAACCAAGGATGAGGGTCCACGCAGCAGCGTTCAGTGATATGTGAATCTATGACGCTTGTTCATGCAGCTACTTGTGTCCACTGGCCTGTGCTCATGCCTGTTTCCAGATATAGCATTTCCATCTTAAATGAATACTGGTGCTGGACCCACCAAATCTTATGACTTGGTGAATCTGACAAAACTCAACCCACGATAAGCAGCTCTGGCCACATGGTTACTTGTTGCCTCAAGATCAGACCCTTTGTCTCTACCAGTGTGCCTGGTAGCATCCCAGGAACTGTTTTCTGAATTGTCTATGATTCTTCTTGGCTGATGGCATGAACTTACTCTAGAACCCTAGGGGTTCTACATGACGATTCACCTAGTTTTAATGGAACAACCCACCAAAATAGCCTTAAGGGTATTTTATAGACATGTCTTCCAAACCAAAAAATGCACCTAGGTGGTAAGTTTTTTACTGGATAAGTAAGTCACAGACCTCATATTTTATACTTTCATAGGAGCTGGCCACTTTATAGTTAGTATTTCAATGCATGGATATTATAATAAACATTGCATTTGAACCTTTTCACACTTTTTAAAGCTTATTTAACATAGGTCCCTAATATTATTATTTTTTTCATTTCCAATCCCCCTTTTCTGATTCTATTACCTCTCACTGCCACTACAACTATGGGAACTGAATGTATAGTTCAATACTGATTTTATGCTTCTGTAGTGAGAGACTGGTTTGTCATTTTGTATTTAACATAGCAACTGTCATGACAATTGAATGTTATTGGTTAGGTGGTGTTCCTTTCTTTCCATATATCTAAAGTATAATGGTTGCTATAGCAACAGAACAAGGAGTAGAAAGCATGGCTTTTCAACAGACTTCTGACACAAAAAAAGACTTTCGGGGCAAATCTTCATTAAAGAGCTCCTAGATTTAACTGCTTAAATTATTGAGTATTTGTGGGAATATAGGCTATAACTCTATTCCAGAAATGTGCAGGCAGTAATCAGATTGTTACTAAGGGTTGAACACTCATAGTTCTATTCTAGGCTTGTAATGTCAGAGATATTTTGTACCGTTTGATGGAATTTTAGCGATTCAGTATAGATGGATCTCCATTCATGTATGGGAGTCAGAATTTCCCTCAGTGCTCTTTGGAGGCTTCTAACAGGATAAAATGAGAAAAGGGATTTTATTACTAAGTAGGCTTCAAAGAGAGATGATTCTTCTAGTAAGGTAGAAATACAAAAGAGTTTATATTTACAGCATGAAAGAAGTTTCTTGTTCTTTGATGACTCTGAAACTGTATTCTCTGCTGATTTTCCCATTCCTAGTTTAGAACATAAAAATATATGTAGTATTTACGTATTTGAATAAAACACTATTCAAGAAAATAAGTAGGCATTTGGCACTAAAATATCAGCATGACTACTCATTTATAAGGCAGGCCACTTGATTTCTTGAGATTACTTTATGTTCTTTTCAATCACGTAGACATCACAGTCATTTCTTCTTTTCTCTTCAATTACTGACAACAGAGGTAGATTTGCCAGATCTTTAAAGTTATTTTAGTACTTATCAGCTGCTCATTATTGACTAGAGAAGATCAATCTTGCAGTCCAGTAGTAAATATGAGATATGAATATAACTTATAAACAATAAGATAAGAAAAATTACTTAAGTTGTGTACCATGTTCTGAGATAAAATGGATAGAATAATACATAGCTGGGCACATAACAGATGCTCAATAGCTTTCAGTAAATTGATCGAAAAAGTAGTTTATCAAGTAATTAACATTTCAAAATCTTTCAGCTCCAATTTTTTTCTTAGAACTTTGAATAATGGAAAAAGCAAAATTTATTTCTTTAGAATCTCAAAATGCCTCTTCAGGAAGGGAATGTTACACATTTAGATAACAATGGGGTTTTAAGCAGGGGAATGGCATAATCAGATATATATTTGTAAAGAGAATGCAGAAAATTATTGGTATTGGAAGCAGGGAAGGCCAGGGGCAAAGCAATCAGATAAGAGCCTAGTCAAGATGAAAGAAGCCCCAAACTAAAGGGTGGCAGTGATACTACAGAGGAGCAAAAGGACATAGAGAAAATAAGGGGTAGGGAATGGGTAGAAAGACAAAGAGTTCTTGGAAACTGCCAGAAAATGAAATCAGCAATGAGTCCCAGATATCTAGCTTAGGCACCAATGTGAAGAAAGGTACCATTGATCAAGGTGGAGTAAACAAAGGAGGATGTCTTAGGAAATACAAGTATGAGGATTTATGAAATATTAAAGTAGAAAATCCACAAAATAACTGAAAAATACACACCTAGTGCTCAGAAGGTATCAAAACCAAGAATATGGTGAATAAAGGAGTAGTGGAAATAAAGTTACGTGGAGTTGCAAGAGATAAAGCCCAAAAGTAGGGAAGACTAACATTTTAAATATATATAGAAGATGAAGAGCTTATTTTTAAAAAAAAAGAAAAAACTGCAAATGTGTGAAGAGAGAGTTAAGGGCAAAATCAGAAGAGGATGGTGCCGTGGAAGCTGAAGCTAGAGAGAATATTGGGAGAACATAGTCCATGGTGTCCTTGCTAGAGAAGTAGACATCCAAATACAAGAAGCACAAAATTCATTGGGAAATTCATTGCCTAGGCACACTGTCATCAGGTTTTCTAAAATTAAGCTGAAGGCAAGAATCTTAAGAGTTGTGAGACAAAAGCACCAGGTAACCTATAAAGAAAAACCATCAGATTAACAGCAGTTTTCTCAGTAGAAACCCTACAAGCTAGAAGAAATTGGGGCCCTATCTTCAGCCTCCTCAAATAAAACAGTTATCAGCCAAGAATTTTGTGTCCAGTGAAACTAAGCTTCATGTATGGAGGAAAGATACAGTCTTTTTCAGACAAACAAATGCTGAGAGAATTCGCCAATACCAAGCCACCACTGCAAGAACTGGTAAAAGGAGCACTAAATGTTAAAACAAGTCCTAGAAACACATCAAAACAGGACCTCTTCAAAGCATAAATCACACAAGAGCTATACAACAAAAACACAATTTAAAAAACAAAATAAACAAAAAACCCAGATATACAGGCAACAAATTACACAATGAATGAAATGGTACCTCAGATCTCAATACTAACATTGAAAGTAAATGGCCTAAATGCTCCACTTAAAAGAAACAGAATTGCAGAATGGGTAAGAATTCACCAGGCAGATAGTTATCTGCTGCCTTCAATAGACTCACTTAACACATTAGTACTCACATAAATTTAAGGTAAAGAGGTGGAAAAGACATTTTAGGCAAATGGACACCAAAAGCAAACAGGGGTAGCTATTCTTAGATCAGACAAAACAAATTTTAAAGCAGTGAAACTTTATAGCAGTGAAAAAAGACAAAGAGGGACATTATATAATAATAAAAGCCCTTGTCCAACATGAAAATATCATAATCCCAAACATATATGCACCTAACACTGAATCTCCCAAATTTATAAAACAATTACTAATAGACTAAGAAATGAGATAGACAGCAACATAATAATAGAGGTGGACTTCAGTACTCCATTGACAGCTCTGGACAGGTCATCAAGACAGAAAATCAACAAAGAAATAATGAATTTAAACTATGCCCTTGAACAAATGGACTTAATAAATATATACGGAACATTCCCTCCCACAACTGGAGAATATACACTCTATTCAACAGTGCATGGAACTTTCTCCAAGATAGACCATACAATGGGCCACAAAATAAGCCTCAATACATTTAAAAAAAATAGAAATTATAAGAAGCACTCTCTCAGACTACAGTGGAATAAAACTGGAAATCAACTCTAAAAGGAATCTTCAAAATTATGCAAAAACATGAAAATTAAATAATCTACCCTTGAATGATCATTGGGTCAAAAGTAAAATCAAGATGAAAATTTAAAAACTGTCTGTACTGAATAACAATAATAAGTAACACAACCTATTAAAACCTCTGGGATACAGCAAAAGTGGTGCTAAGAGGGAAGTTCATAGCCCTAAATGCCTATATCAAAAAAGTCTGAAAGAGCAGAAACAGACAATCTAAGGTCCCACCTCAAGGAACTAGAGAAACAAGAACAAAGCAAACCCAAACCCAGCAGAACAGAAATAACCAAGATTAGAGCAGAACTAAATGAAAGTGAAACAAAGAAACAAAAATTACAAAAGATAAATCAATACAGTACTGGAACTCCTAGCCAGAGCAATCAGAGAAGAGGAAAGAAAAAAAAGAAAGAAAGAAAGAAAAAGAAAGAAAGAAAGAGAGAGAAAGAGAAAAAGAAAAGAAAGGAAGGAAGGAAGGAAGGAAGGAAGGAAGAAGGAAGGAAGGAAGGAAGGAAGGAAGGAAGAAGGGGCATCCAAATCAGTAAAGAAAAGGTCAAACTGTGACTATTTGCTGATGATATGATTGTTTACCCTGAAAACCCGAAAGACTCCTCCAGAAAGCTACTAGAACTGACAAAAGAATTCAACAAAGTTTTCAGATACAAAATTCATGTACACAAATCAGTAGCTCTTCTATACAGCAACAGCGACAAAGCTGAAAATCAAATCAAGAACCCAACACCTTTTACAAGACTTGCAAAAATACATACATACATATATACATAGGAGTATACCTAACCAAGGAGATGAAAGATCTCTACAAGGAAAACTACAAAACACTGCTGAAAGAAATAATAGACAACACAAATAAATGGAAACACATCCTGCAGTCATGGATGCGTAGAATCAGTATTGTAAAAATGACCATATGCCAAAAGCAATCAACAAATTCAATGCAATTCCATCGAAATACACCAGCATTCTTCACAGAATTAGAAAAAACAGCTTTAAAATTCATATGAGGTTGCCTGAGGCTGGGAGTGAGAATGGGAAGTAACTAAATTAAGTGTCATCTTGTGGAGATGATCCAAGATGGTCAAATAGGAACAGCTCTGGAGTGCAGTTCCCAGCGAGAATGCAGAGGGTGAGTGACCACCACATTTCCTAATGAATTTTTACTGCCCACAGACCAGGAGATTCCCAGGCAGAAAACTGCCATGAGTCTCCAGCACAGTGGGTCTCCGCACAAAAACTCACACAAATCTGGGTGCCGTTTCAACAGGTGCCTGGAATGCCAGGGAGACAGAGTTGCCCATTCAACTGGAAACAAGGGGGCTGAAACAGGGAACCAGGTGATCTGGCTCAGCAGTTCCCACCCCCACAAAGACCAGCAATCTGAAATGCTCTGGATTGAGACTTTTGCAGCAAGCACAGCTGGAACTGAGATGGTCCATCTCTGTGAGGGAAAGGGCATCTGTCATTACCGAGGCAGTTCACCACTACTGAGGCAGTCTGCCATTACTGAGGCAATCCGCCATTACCAAGGCAGTCTGTGATTACAGAGACAGTCCGCCAATACTGAGGCAGTTCTAAATATACCCATATAAACAAAACCGCAAGGAGGTTCACACAGTAGCTGGGCAGAGGCCATGGCAGCTCAGCAACACTTCTGCTGGCAGACTGTGACTAGGCTACCTCCTCACTGGACAAGGCATCTCTGAAAAAAGGCAACATCACGTCAGGAACTTATAAATAAAGCCCCACCTTCCCAGGACAGAGTACCTAGGAAAAAAAGGTACTTATAAGTTCCACTGCAGCAGACTTAAAGGTACCTGCCCAGCAACTCTGAATGGAGCAACAGAGCTCACAGCTCAGCACTTGAGCTCCTATAAGGGACAGACTGTCTCCTTAAGCACCTCCTCTATCCCCATATATCCAAACAGACACCTCGTAAAGGAGAGCTCAGGCTGACATCCAGTGGGTATCCTTCTGGGACAAAGATACCAGAAGAAGAAACAGGAGGCAACCCTTACTATTCTGCAGCTGCTGAAGGTGATCCCCAGGCAAGCAGGG
>PVKP010035959.1:0-22846 GCA_004027715.1 Plecturocebus donacophilus | reverse complement strand
GTGATGAAGTTTTTCTGTTTCTTAGTTTTCCTTTGGCGGACGCCGGTTCCCCTCTTCCCGGGTTCGCTGCGCCCGCTGTGAAACTCTCCGTCCTCAGCGCTTCCAATTGCTGTTTTCCTTGAGATGGGACCAGCCGAGCCCGTCCGTCCCGTATACTCCGCACCGGGAAGCGCCGCGCTGGGTGCCGGCAAAACAGCCGCGCCGGCCAAAAGAGTCGCGCCGGCGACCCGAGTGGCTTCTCCGCCGGGAATCTCCCGGTCTGTGGGCAACAAAAACTCGTCGGAAAGTGCGGCGTCCACTCGTTCTCTGCGCTTTCACTGGGAGCTACATTCCTGAGCTGTTGTTAGTCGGCCATCTTGGATCTCTCCTGCATATTATTACAATAACTTCCACAGCCTTTGGAGCAAAATCTGATAGATTGTTAATAGTGCAGTTAAAAATGGTTGCATTACATTCATATTTTGTTGCAGTTACTCAACAGATTTTGAAAATAATCTTAAACCCTACATATTTTATAATCATGGTTAGCAAATACACAGCATGCATGCTACAAGTTACCCTTTCAATGTATGGAGGAGACATCTCTAATCAATTGCAATGTTGTTTCCTGCTGAGCTTGGGCAGTCTCACATCCTCTTCAACATAGTGATCTGGTTGTTGCTTAGTGCAGATAGCCTGTGCCATGAAAACGATTTGTCATATTAGTTTTGTACCTTAACCATTGGAGTGAATATGTCAGCAGAATATCCAAAAAGTCCACTTACGTTTGGAAAAGGGAAAATATAATGAGTTATAAATGAGGTAGAACAAGGTAGTGGTTTAGGCAGGGGTGGTAAACTTTTCTTGGCAAAGGGCCAGATGGTAAGTAGTTTAGGTTTTGTGGCCCACATAGTCTCTGTCATATGTACTCAACCTGCCATCATAGTGCAAAAGCAAGATAGACGATAAGTAAGTGAATAAACATAGCTGTATTCCAATAAATCTTTATTTACAAAAGCAAGCAACAGGCCAGATTTGGCCACTGGGCCATAGTTTGCTAGCTCCTAGTTTAAATCAGTGCTACTCAAAATGAATTATGTGAATAAGTGGTGGTAGTATCACCTGTATGCATGTTACAGCTGTAGATCCCTATGCTGTACTCTAGACTTACTGAATCAATCTGGGATGGGGCCCAGGAATGTGTGTTTATTAGCTGGTGAGGTGATTCAGAGGCTCACTAAAATTTGAAAGTCCCTGGTTTAAATAATATTACGCTGCTCTTCTTTAAAAGTTTCGTAGACCTCAGCTGTGAAACTACCTGATGCATTTACTTAACGGCTGATCTTTAATCACTTTTCTTATCTCTTCTATGGCATTTGATCTATCCAAGTTTTCTACTTCTTGGGTTATGATTAGGAATTTACATTTTGCTAGAAAATTACTGTTTCCTTTAGGCTTCATATTTGTTGCTGTGGTGGTTTTAAGATATTTCTGCAAAATTTTTGACCTTCCTATCAAGATGTGAGTTTATACCTACTTTTCCTGGGTCTAGGCAGGCTTATGCCTGCTTCAGCCACTAGAAGATGGCAGAAGTGATGCTGATTTCCAAGGCTTGTTCAGAAAAGGCCATGCCACTTTTTCCCAGTTCTGTGGGAGACTCACTCTGGGGAACTCAACTGCCTTGTAAGAAGTCTAGGTTTTCCATGCTGGAGAGCCCATGTGTAAGGATTCCCATTGAGAGGCCAAGCTAAGCTCCCAGCTCAGCTCCTGCCTTCTGCCAGCATCTGTTGACAGCCAGTTGGCATCTTAGATAAACAGTCTAATTTGAACTTTCACAAAGCTCCAACCCAGCTGTCATTTCAATGTAATCACATGACAAACCCAGCCTAGCTGAGCCCATCCTGAATACTTGACCTAAAGCATCTGTGAGCATAATAAAGTAATTGTTTTATAGCACTAAGTTTCGGGGTAGTTTGTTATGCAGCATTTGTAAATAGTACACAAAATAGCAAGTACTATTGTCTTATGATTGCCTTAGTGTCATTCTTATGTGTACTTACGATTTCTTTCATACGCCTAATCATTTAGATGTTTTTCTCTCAGTTTCCTTTAAGCAAAGTTGGGAGGTATTTATTTCATTAATCATTTCAAAGATCAGTTTTAGTTTTAATCATTTCAAAGATCAGATTTCTTCATTTTACTATTTGAGATATTTAAGTTTTATTAATGAAGCTTTACCTTTATTCATTTTTTCTTCTGACTTTCTGTGTATTTAATCGTTCCTTTCCTAGTTGCTAAAAACGAGCACTAGGTTAATTTTCTTTTTCATCTTTCTTGCCTTATGAAAAGTGCTTTTGCTGCTGGGTGCGGTGGCTCATGCCTGTAATTGGGAGGCCGAGGTAGGTGGATCACCTGAGGTCAGGAGCTCGAGACCAGCCTGGCCAACATGGCAAAACCCCATCTCTACTCAAAATACAAACATTAGTTGGGCTTGGTGGCAGGTGCCTTTGGTTCCAGCTACTCAAGAGGCTGAGGCCTGAGAACTGCTTGAATCTAGGAGGCGGAGGGTGCAGTGACCTGAGATTGCGCCACTGCCCTCCAGCCTGGACAACAGAGTGAGGCGCTGTCTCAAAAAAAAGAATTAATAAAAATAAAAATAAATGCTTTTGAAGCTTATAGCTATAAGATTTCCTTTAAGTTTGGCTTTCATAGTGTCCTATTAAGTTTTCTCTGAAACATTTTCCTCTTCCTTGTCTTCTGGAGAGTTTGTAATTTCAGTTTATATTTTCTTTTTATCACAGCATTTTGAAAGTGTTTCTAAATTTCCAAATAATTAAGTTTTCTTTTTTATTATTGGTGGTGGTGGTGGTGGTGGTGGATTTCCCCCCCTATTTTTCCAACATGTGTAATAAAAATACACATTTCTCCACTGGTACAAGAAAATAAAATTTCAACTATTTCTCTCACCAAGACCCTCTCTTCTTCCCTTACTGGTAAATTTGCTTTTACTTTAGAATGTTTTTACTTCCTGATTCCCCACCAGAGACCTTTAAATGTTCTTTTGCCCGCTGTCTCCCCATGTCTGACCTTAATACCTCCTTCTTTAATACCTTAAAAAGTGTAAAAAAAAATTGGTAATTTTTGCTTCAGACTATTACTAGGTTTTTATTCCTTATTTTGCACAGATACTACACATTCCCACTCTATTTCAGGGTACTGTGTGATGCACTCCACATTCTCATCTTTATAGATGCAAAGCCTCTCTTCCATCCTAAGGAGCAGGCAGGACTTCACACACCTTTTTTGCCCCTCTCACACCAGCTCATCTGGGCCAGGAAGACCAGCATGTTCATAAAAAAACGTCTAGCTCTGCCTGTTTTTTGGGGGGAATATATTACGTGAGCAATATTCCTATTGCTTATGTAACTAATTGCCACAAACTTAGTGGCTTAAAACAATATGAATTTATTATTTTACTGTTTTGGGGGTCAGAAGTCTGAAATCAGTTTCACTGGGCCAAAATGAAGGTGTCAACATGCCTGTGTTCCTCCTCGGGAAAATCCGTTTCCTTGCCTTTTTCAGCTTCTAGAAGCCACCTGCGTTCCATGGCTTATGGTCCCTTTTTTCATCTTCAACAAGTCTTTCTCACCCTGCATCACTCTGACACTCCTGTCATCACATCTCCTACTACTGCCTTTACCCTCTTTGTTTTCTTCTTGTAGGGATCCTTGTGATTACTTAGGTCCCATCAGATAATCACATCAGCATCATCTTTTTGCCATGTAAGAAAACATATTCCCAGGTTCATAGGATGAGCTTTTTGATATCTTGGGGGTAGGGAGGCATTATTATGTCCACCACAGGGGCCCATAAATCTCTCAAGACCAGGCTTTTCCTAGGAACCTCGAATTCTGATTCTTGTCCTATGGCTCTTTGCCACTAGACCTCAGTATATCCTTCAACTTAGCAGAGAAAAGGTCTTATGTTAGCTTTCCCTATTATCCTATAAGAGCAGAGGTTCTACTCACACTCTCTAGGCCCTACCAGCCTACTGGCCCAGCAACTAATAAAGTCAGTTGGTTTGGAGTTAGGAGAAGCATCAGTAATTATGTTTTCAGCCTGCCATGTTCTTAGAATCTTTCTCTCTACAATGTAAATATTATTGGATAAATGGCCTCTTATACTAAAGAGTTTAAGTGTAGCAGAGAAAATAGTTTAATGGTTAAGAACAAAACATGGAATCAGACTTTTGGGATTCAAGCCCTAGTTTCATTGTTTGCTACCTGTGTGATCTTGGGCAAGCCATATAGCCACACTGACTTAGTTTCCTCATCTGAAAAATGGATAATGATACTATTATTAAAAATGGGGATAATGATAATACTAATAATACTCACACAGTGATATTGTAAAGATTAAATGATATTATAATTTATAGCAAGTGCTCAGTACACTGCCTGGCACATATTATTTCCTTACATAAACTAAAATAGGCTCATATGCAGATGTTTCAGTTTGTCTTCTGTGTGCCTTTTTGGACTCACCTCCTGGCACTGTATACTCCAGCCCACAGAACTCACTGTAAAAGCTTTGAGCTGAAAAGCATGTGCATGTGATACAAAGGGATATGGCCACAGAAGGCCAACAGGTCTTTTTCTTTTGTTTTTTTTTTTTACACAGTACATATTTTCTTTTATTATACCACAGCCACAGTTAAAATCTGTTCAGTATTTGGTAAAAGATGAATTTCTAGTCATTTCTAGAGAGAAAATGAAAAAGATCTTAGCAAAAAAAGGAATTTCAAAACATTCTCTGTTACTTGGAAGTCAATCAGTAAAATTTATTTCAATCTCAAATGTAAACATTTGTAAAGCTGTCCTTCCTAAATGCTAATCTACCAGTCACCATGAAATCTTCAGCACAGCAATCGCAACTTTGTCATGAATATGATTTATCCATTTCTTCTAGATTTACTGGTTTATTTGCATAGAGGTGTTTGTAGTATTCTCTGATGGTAGTTTGTTTTTCTGTGGGATTGCTGGTGATATCCCCTTTATCATTTTTTATTGCATCTATTTGATTCTTCTCTCTTTTCTTCTTTATTAGTCTGGCTAGCAGTCTATTTTGTTAATCTTTTCAAAAAACCAGCTTCTGGATTCGTTGATTGTTTTAAAGGGATTTTTGGTGTGTATATGTCTCTGTCTCCTTCAGTTCTTCTCTGATCTTAGTTATTTCTCGTCTTCTGCTATCTTTTGAATTTACTTGATCTTGCTCCTCTAGTTCTTTTTATCGTGATGTTAAGGTGTCCATTTATTCAAAAGGCTGTATTTTTTTCACTGCTTTGCAAGGTCATACTTGTTTTAAATCAAGTGACTATATACATGAGTCTGTTTCTGTGTCTCTGTTCTATTTCTTTCATCTGTTTGGCTCTTCTTAAACCAATACTACGTGTCGTAATACAGCTAAGTAAGTGCTGATAGCTGATCAAAAAAGTCCTCCTACTTTTTCTTCTTTAAGATTGTCTTTGACTATCCTTAGCAGTTTGCATTTCCATATACACTTTGTAATTAGCTTGTTCAACACATAAACATATACATACCTACTGGAGCTTTGATTGGGATCTTACAGAATCCCTAGATCAGCTTAGGGGAAACTTCATTTAAAAAATATTGAATATTTCAATCTATGAACATAGTATGTCCTTCCATTCATTTAAATATTCTTTTATATTATTCAAAATGCTTTACAGTTTTCTGCTTAACGTTCTTATTTTTTTGTTAGATTTATTCTTGTTTTCATCTTTTAAAAACCAGTTTAGGTATAATTGACAGGCAAAAAATTGTACATATTTAATATGTACAATTTAATAAATTTGGAGATAAGTATACAGCTATGAAACCATCACTGCAATGTATGCTATAAACATATCCATCCCCTCAAAAAGTTTCCCCTTGGCCTCTTTATTATTACTATTATTATTTTTGTGATGCAGATATTTAACATAAGATCTACCATACTGGCAAAGTTTTAAGTACAGTGAGTCTTTGCTTAATGTCATTGATAGGTTCTGGGAAACTTTGACTTTAAGTGAATGAAGTAAAACAAAACTAATTTTACCAAAATAGGCAAATTGATTTAAACAAGAGTTATGTATGGCATATTTATGGTCCTATGACATATTTCTGGTCACAAAAGCATTATAAAACTTCTTAATAAAAACCCCAACCACTTCTAACCTTAAACATTGTTTTAAGGTATCTCATTGTGGTTTTGATTTGCACTTTCTGGATAATTAGTAATGTTGAGCACATTTACATATATCATAGGCTATTTTCTTATGTTGATAAATGTCTATTCAATTCCTTTTCCCATTTAAAAATCAGATTTTTTTTTCTATTGAGTTGTTGGAGTTTCTTATATAATTTGGATGTTAACCTTTTATCAGATATATGGTTTTCATATTTTTTTTTTCCTATTTTGTGGATTGCCTTTTTTGTTTTGTTGACTGGTTTCATTGAAGTGCAGATTTTTAATTTGATGTAATCCTGCTTGTCTATTTTGCTTTTGTTACCTGTGTTTTTGGTGCTGTATTAAATAAATCATTGCCAAGGCCAGTACTGAAAGATTTTTCTCTATGTTTTCTTCCAGAATGTTATACTTTCATTCCTTAAGTTTATGTATTTTGAGTTGATTTTTGTATGTGGTGTTAAATAAAGATCCAACATCATTCTTTTACATGTGGATATCCAATATTCCCAGTGCCATTTGTTGAAGGACTGTTCTTTCTTCATTGTGTATTCTTAGCATCTTTGCTGAAGGTCAGTTGACTGTATATGCATTGATTTATCCTGGGATCTCTATTCTGTTCATTAGTCTATATGTTTATCTTTATGGCATATTATACTCTTGATTATTATAGCTTTGTAATATATTTCCAAATCAAGAAGTGTGATGCTTCTGGCTTTATTCTTTCTTAAGATTGCTTTAGCTATTTGTGGTCTTTTGGGGTTGCATCTGAATTTTAGGATTGCCCTTTTTTTGTAAAAAATGCAATGGATATTAGTAAGGATTGCATTTAATCTGTAGATTGCTTTGGGCAGTGCGGATATTTTAACAATATTAATTATTCCAGTCCATGAACATGTGATATCTTTGTTGTCACAGATCTTACAAGAAAAGCTTTCAGTTTTTCACTATTGAGTATGACGTTAACTGTGGGCTTTTTATATATGGTCTTTATTATGTTGGGATCATTTTTCTCTATTCCTAGTTTGTTGAGAATTTTTTTTATCATGAAAAGGTGTTGACCTTTGTCCAAATGCTTTTTTGCATCTGTTGAGACAATCATGTGATTTTATCCTTAATTCTGTTAATATGGTGTATCACATTGATTGGTTTTTGTATGTTGAACCATCCTTGCATCCCAGAGATAAATTTTACTTGGTCATGGTTTGTGATTCTTTTAATGTGCTGTTGAATTCAGTTTGCCAGTATTTTGCTGATAATTTTTGCATCTATATTCATCAGAGATACTGTCATATAGTTTTCCTTTTTCATGGTGTCTTTATCTGGCCTTTGTATCAGGCCAGTGCTGATCTTATAAAATGAGTCTGGAATTCACCAGTGAAGCCTGTAATCCTGGGCTTTTCATTGTTGGGAGGTTTTTCATTAATGATTCAATTGCCATACTAGTTATAATCTGTTAGGACTTTCTGTTGTTGAATTTATCTTGGTAGGTTCTATGTTTCTAAGAATTTTTCTGTTTCTTCTAGGTTATCCAGTTTGTTGGCATAGAATTGTTCATAGTAGTCTCTTACGATTCTTTTTATTTCTGTAGCATCAGCTATAATATGTCTTCTTTCATTTCTGATTTTATTTGAGTATTCTCTTTTTTTCTTAGTATAGCTAAGAATTGGTCAATTTTGTTTATTCCATATGTCTCTTGTATTCTTTTCAATATTTTGTATTTTCTCCTTGATTTAATCTGGATGCATTTAAAAAATTTTATTTGTTCATTTTTCTGACATCCCTTCCAGTTCAGCTGAGTTTAATTTGCTGTTATGACCATCCTTTGAGTTTCTAATTTTTGCAATTGCACTTATCAGGTCTTTAATTTCCTTTTGTTCATTTTTTATGTTTGCTTATTTATTATAATTTTCTTGTCTGTATTTCTTTGATAGTTAAAGTCTGTATCTGATAACTTAATGTTTGGAGCTTCAGTTGGTGAGTTCATATTCCTGTTTTTTAATTTATTTTTTATTTTGTTTTTGAGACAGTCTTGCTGTGTCGCCCAGGCTGGAGTGCAGTGGCATGATCTCTGCTCACTGCAGACTCTGCCTCTCAGATTCAAGCAATTCTGCTGCCTCAGCTTCCTGAGTACCTAGAATTACAGGCACACACCACCACCCCTGGCTAATTTTTGTATTTTTAGTAGAGACGGGGTTTCACCATGTTGGTCAGGCTGGTCTCAAACTCCTGACCTTATGATCCGCCTGCCTCAGCCTCCCAAAGTGCAGGGATTACAGGCATGAGCCACCGTGCCTGGCCTATATTCCTGGTTTTATTCACATTCGCTTGTCTACTCATGTGCTTGTTTTTTAAAAAAATAAAATCGTTTGCCATACATTATACATTTGCAGATTTGTTTGTAAAGATAATCTGAGGTCCAGGATGATGTCATTGGCATTCAGAGGATTATGTTTGTTCCTTCTAGCACCTGTGGGTATTACCAGTCCAGGATCATATCAACTCAGTTTTAGAAAATGAGATGATTTGATGCCTATTGCTAGAGGTTGTAAGTCCTTCAGAGTCTGTCTCAATGTAATAAAGCTCCTGAGGTACTAAACCTTGGTGGACTTTAGACTCCAGTTCTTATCCCCATGACTCCTGGAGGCTATCAGTAACATCCCACTCAGTCTTCTGTTTTTCCCTCGGGAATTGGCAAGCACTCTGCTTCCTGAATTACCATTCTTTTCCCTATCCTGGCCTGGTGATTCTTTCCTCTTATAGTAGCTCCTTGATGCTTTCAAACAGATCTTTCCTTTTCTTTTTTGTTTTTTAGTAGTCAGCAGACTGGTTGGTCTGAATTACCCTAGTGCACCATCCAAATGTCACTTTCTTTGTGGAGTTTTTTAATACTCCTAGGCTGAATTAATTGCTTTTAGCATGGTATTTTGTACATCTTATTGCATCTATCACAATCTGATGTGCATTTTAGTTATACTTTCCCTCTACTCCCCCTAACCACAAAAAACCCCAAGTTTGTAACTTTCTTAATTGAATTTGGTATTTCAAAAGATATTCCATATTTATTTATTTATTTATTTTTGCCTCTACTTCGTGAGGCCATTATCTGTTTTTAGGTAATTACACATCTCCAAATAGAATCTATAAATCAGTTTTAGTTTAATCTTTTTTTTTAACTCAGATTTTTTTCCCCTATAGAGTGGTTTTATTCCTGATTGCTAAGTTTCCAGGCTAACCCACAAAGGTTTAGTCTGCTATTGTGTTAAAATGAAGTAGAAAAATTGTAGAAAATGTGTTAAAAATGATTATAGTCATTTATCAAAATAATAAAAGTTACCACAAATTTGGAGGCAACACACAAATGGATAAAGAAAATGTGATGCATATATAAATTCAGCCACATAAAAGAATGAGATCCTGTCATTTGCAACAACACAGTTGGAACCTGAAATCATTATGTTAAGTGAAATAAGCCAGGCACAGAAAGACAAACTTAATATGTTCTCACTTATTTCTGGGAGCTAAAATATTAAGACAAGTAAACTCATGAAGATAGAGAGTAGAAGGATGGTTACTGGAAGCTGGAACGTGTAGTGGTGTGAGGTGAAAAGAGTAATCTAATGTGAAAGCAACTCAGTGCTAAACCTGGGGTTGCTAAATATGCTAAATATAATAAGAAGTTATAAGACACAGTAGGAAGAAAGAAGAGCAGGGAACTAGGCAGTGGTGTACCTGAGGAAGGCCGAGGTCAAAATTTGATCAGACTGAAAGTAATTTGACACTCCCCTAGTGAAGTCATGCTGACTCTATGAGAAGGGGAACAAGCTTGTGCAAGAAGAAACCTGAATCAGCACAGTATAGGCAAGAACCTAAGAAAGACAGTAAGGTAAGGTAGAAGATCTAGGCCTTTAGTATTTTATGTATTAGACCTAAAAATAAAAATATAAGCTTAAGAAGCTTAGAAGAAGTTAAGTGAGCTTTCAGCAAAATTCTAAACATTTGACCTCCTGTCTCCACAAACACTCTTGTCTTAGGACCATAATAACTGTTACAGGAAAGCTTTTCCTTCCAGCTTCTGCCAATTTTAAGTTAAATCCCTTTATGGACTCTTCCCCCCACCTTTTTTTTTTAACCTTGCTGGAGATCATCTCCCTTCTTTGAGCCAGTAACACTTTGCATACTTTGTGTATCTGTCACATTTTATGTTAGATTGTATTTATTAAAGACTCTGGTCAATAATTTTTTGTATATCTACCCTTCTACAAGACCAAGCACAAGATCTTATATAAATTAGATGCCCAATAAATACAAACTTCAAAAAAAAGAAATTGTATATCACTATGTAAATTTCTGTCAGTTACAGAGAAAAGCATAAGTAGCAAGGAAAACTTGGATAATCACTAGAAATAAAGGAGACTTAATCTATAGATTATTGACCCAACAGAAAACTAATTTACTGTAAAATTCATTAGTCTGTTTTATCTATGAGCACTGTCTACTTAAAGAAGATCTACACTTTGATCTGGAGCTTTATTTGTAATAACAGTTGGTGCAGAAGGAATTATATGCACATTTAATCCTTTTAAAGTAGCTTTCTTTAATAATTTTGTAGAATTTCCATTTTTGTATCTTAGAGTTATTACATATTCAGGGCAATACTTAAAATATTACTGTTTTGATAAATGAAAAAATCTTCTACAAACTACTAGCTAACTGAATCAAACAGCATATCAAAAAGATAATACATCAGGTCAAGTGGATTTCATACCAGGGATACAGGGATGGTTTAATATATACGAGTCAATAAATGTGATATATCACATAAACAGAATTAAAAACAAAAATCATATGATCATTTGAATAGACACAGCAAAAGCATTTGATAAAATCCAGCATCCCTTTGTGACAAAAACCCTCAACAAGATTGGCATAGAAGGGACATACCTCAAAGTAATAAAAACCAAGTATGACAAAAACACAGCCAACATTACATTGAATGGGCAAAAGTTGAAAACATTTCCCCTGAGAACTAGAACAAGACAAGGATGCCCACTTTCACCACTTCTATTTAACATAGTACAGGAAATCCTAGCCAGAGCAATCAGACAAGAGAAAGAAATAAATGGCATCCAGATTAGAAAAGAAAAAGTCAAACTGTCACTGTTCACCAGTGGTGTGATTATATATCTAGAACACCCTAAAAATTTATCCAAAAAGCTCCTAGATCTGATAAATGAATCTAGTAAAGTCTCAGGATACAAAATCAATGTATACAAATCAGTAGGACTGCTATACACCAACAATGATGAAGCTGAGAATGAAACCAAGAACTCAATCCCTTTTAAAATAGCTGCAAAAGATAATAAAATACTTAGAAATATACTTAACCAAGGAGGTGAAAGATCTCTACAAGGAGAACTGCAAAACACTGCTGAAAGAAATCATAGATGACAAAAACAAATGGAAACACATCCCATTCTCATGGATGGGTAGAATCAATGTTGTGAAAATGACCATACTGCCAAAAGCAATCTATAGATTCAATGCAATTCCCATCAAAATACTATTGTTGTTCACCATAGAACTAGAAGAACAATCCTAAAATTCATACATAACCAAAAAAGAGCTTGCATAGCCAAAGCAAGCCTAAGCAAAGAGAACAAATCTGGAGGCATCACATTACCTGACTTTAATTTATACCAAAAAGCTATAGTTACCAAAATAGCATGTCACTGGTATAAAAATAGGCATATATTAATTAATTAAAGTTAATTGCTCATATGTCTGGATTGATATTTTTCAATACCAATTTGGTCAAACTTTGAACCATGACCATTAATGGATAGTGAAATCAATTTAGTGGGGTGAGGGGTGTTGTGACAAGAATTTTTAAAAAGAGGAATAGAATAGACAAGAATAGAAGGTAAGGCCAGACACAGTAGATCATGCCTATAATCCAGTGCTTTGGGAGGCCAAGGCGAGAGGATTGTTTGAGCCCAGGAGTTTGAGAACAGCCTGGGCAACACAGGGAGACCCCATCACTACAGTAAATGTCAAAATTAGCTGGACACCTATAGTTCTAGCTAATGGGGAGGCTGAGGTAGGAGGATCACTTAAGCCTAGGAGTTTGAGGCTGCAGTAAGCTATGATTGTGCCACTACATTCCAGCCTGGGTGACAGGGTTAGACCCTATCTCAAAAAAAAAAAAAAAAAAAAAAGCTAGAGTATTTGTTTTAGTATCTACATGCATGTGTGCATTGGGTCATAATGTAAAAATGCAGTTGTTGGCTGGGTGCGGTGGCTCACGCCTGTAATCCCAACACTCTGGGAGGCCGAGGTGAGGATCACCTGAGGTCAGGACTTTAAGAACAGCCTGGCTAACATGGTGAAACCTTGTCTCTACTAAAAATACAAAAGTTAGCCGGGCATTTTGGCAGGTGCCTGTAATCCCAGCTATTTGGGAGGCTGAGGCAGAAGAATTGCTTGAATTTGGGAGGCAGAGGTTGCGGTGAGCTGAGATTGCGCCATTGCACTGGAGCTTGGGTGACAGGGGGAGACTGTCTCAAAAAAAGAAAAAAAAAAAAAGAAAAAATACTTATTATTGTAGATCATGTCAAAAACATTTGAGAAATACTCAGACTGCAGATCTTTGTGATAGGAGTCATATTATAGGTGCTCACTAAATGCTTGTGGAATTATTACATTTGCCCCAGTTGTCAGTTTGTATTAAAAATGAAGGGCTTGTTTACCCAATCAATTTCTGATTGGGCTTATGTGCCTTTAAGTATACCGCCCTGCCCCCCTTATTTAGTCTTCTTTAAGATAAATGGGTTTTAAGACACAGACATGATCTATCTTTCCTCCTTCACCTTTACCACAGGACTCATCAAAGAATCTTTGCTGGGTCTGGTAATGATTTAGACTGATTCCCTGTCTCATCCCCCCTCACAATGTGCATTGAGTGTTTATAATTTATCAGGCAGCAGTATAAGCATTTTATGTGTACTAACTCATTCACTCCTCATTATAAGCTTCTGGAAGGTGCTCTGTTATCTCCAGTTTACTGACGAGTAAATTAAAACACAAATAGATGAAGTGGATTAAGATCACAGACTTAGTAAATGGCCAGGATTTGAACCTAGGCAATCCTTGGGTATCATAGAAAGAACACAGCACTTTCCAAGAGCAGAGAGCTAGGCTACAGGGCTGGTTGGCTCAGGGAGTTTTACTCAGTCAAGGCTCTTTTTGGGGGCAGGGCTGCTAGAAGGCCTTGCCTAGTTCTTTTTTGTATTTCAGGTCCCTGAAATTAGGTAAATCTGGAAAATGAACTGCATTTTCACTTTTTGCTTAATTTTGATACCATGAGATAAATTTTGATGCTATGAGATAAGCTTGAGATAAATGACAACATGTTATTTAAGTTAAATCCATATTTAGTTTGAAAAGCAATGATCAGAATTGGAAACCTGAAGTATAATCTCTACTATATAGGATGCCCCATGGCTAGCACGTGAATAGACACTCAGAGTAAGCAGTGGAGAGAGGGATTATTTATAAGTACACATATATGTGTATTATATATATGTGCATATGTATATGTATGTGTAACTATATCAAAAAGGTAAAAGTGTGTATGTGGGGAAATGATGTTGACAAATGTAAGAGTGAAAATGGCCATAAAGGAGCTGGTAGTAGGCAGAATAATGGTCCCACAAAGGTGTTCATGTCCTAATTCTTGGAACCTGTAAAATATGTTACCCTAGATGGCAAAAGAGACATTGTAGAATTAATTAGGGTTAAGGATCTTGAAATGAGAAGATTTTTTGCTGGATTATCCAGGTAGGCCCAATCTAATCACCTGAGTCTTTAAAATCAGAGAACCTTTTCCAGCTGTGGAGAATCAGCACAAACAGATTCTCTCCTAAAGCCTCCAGAAAGGAAAGCAGCCCTGCTGACACCTTGATTTTAGCTCAGGAAGACTGCTAGATTTCTAACCTCCAGAGCTGTAAGATACTCAATTTGTATTGTTTAAGCTGCTGAGTTCGTGGTACTTTGTTATAGCAGCAATAGAAAATGAATATAGTGCTCTTTAGTACCGCCCAACTTATCAAAAAGAGAATTTCTCTGAAGGTAAGTTTCCTTCCACCTGCTCAAAGAAGCTGAAGCTGTTTAACCTTGGGAAGACAAAGTTAGTAAGGGTAGTTTAGCTCTGATCTTCAATATTTAAAAGGCTATCATATGGAAAAAAGATTAGATTATTATGTTGAGTGGAAGAATTTTATGTCAAGAGTTGAGATTATAGAAATTGTGACAATTATAGCTATCAAAATCAGACTGGTGGTGTTGCAAAATGTAAGCTCCCCTTCTCGGGAAGTGCCCAGCAATAATAATACAACACGGCATTTTAAAGCCATTTTGTAGTTTACCAAAGGCTTTATGTTCATAAGTCCTCCCATTTAATCCTCAACAGTGTGGTTAGTCTTAATTTTCTCATTGTATGTGTAAGTAAATGGAGGCCAGCAGAGCTTAATGTAACTTAACAAAGGGTTCACAGCTAGCTAGTAAGGGCAGAGTTGGGAGTTGAGTGTTTTAGGAGTTGAAAGCCAGTGCCTTTCCTACTGCCTCATTCATTCATTCCTTCATTCATTTGTTCACATTTATAGAGTGCTGCTTTTGACAAACACCTGGATAGGGCATAGGAGTAAAGTAGTGAACAAGGTAAGTGTGTTTCTTATCCTTAGCGCTTACAGTCTGAGGAAAGAGAAACTGGGAATTTCATAGAGCATGACTGATGCTGTGTAGGAGGAAGTAGCATGTGATCCAAGAACACATGGAAGGGTTACCAGGTCAGCCTTAGAGGTTAGGGAAGCCTTCTTGGAAGAGGTAATGTTTAAGAATGATGAGGAGTGATCTAGAAAAAGACGAATTTGGGCAGGGGCAGGATGGTAGGAAGAACATGCCACGCAGAAGGAACAACACACATAGAAGCACAGAGAGGAGAGAAACTAAATTGACAGCTGTCCGATAATGTCAGAGGAGAGAGTCCTTCCACTATTGAACAGATTTGAAAAATGTTTTCTAAGGCTCCTTCTAACTTTAACATTCAATAAATCTATGAAAAAATATAAATTTTTAAATAGATAACAGACCTCATGGCTTCATTTGGTGAACTTTTATCATTAGCTTATATATCAGGCATATATAGGTGCAAATCAGGATGCTAAGCACTGAATAAGAGTTTTGAGGTGGAACCAATAGGCTATTCCAGGAGAAAAACAGATGACAGTTTATGGCGATCCAGTGGTGTGTTGGTAAATACTTAACAACCACCTTTCCAGAAAAATAAGCCCTGATTTAAAACATTTGCCGATTCCATGGTATAAGCACACCTACCATGGCTAATTTTAAGCTGCCATCACTGCTGTGGAGTTGGGAAGAAATGTGCATGAACACACCATTGTGTAGTATTTTCAGCACACAAATGCAGTAGGCGCAAAGAACTGCAAGAGCATAGCATAATCTGTGATAAAATGATTAGTAAGTGATAAATTTTGAGTATTTATTACCTTCGTTTCTATATAATTTATAAGTTTATATAATTTATTTTCCTTTTTTTTTTTTTTTTTTTTTTAATAGAGACAGGGTCTTCCTCTGTCACCCAGGCTGGAATACAATGGCGTGATCATAGCTCACTGTAGCCTCAAACTCCTGGGATCAAGTGACCCTCCTGAGTGTCCCAAGTAGCTAGGACTACAGGCACACACCACCATGCCTGGCTAATTATTTCTTATTTTATTTTTATTTTTGTAGAGATGAGGTCTCCCTGTATTTCTAGGCTGATCTTGAACTCCTGGCTGATCTAACCCCTGGCCTCAAGTGATCCTCCCACCTTGGTCTCCCAAAGTGCTGGGATTATAGGCGTGAGCCACGGCACCTGGCCTATAATTTAATTTTTAATAGTAATTGTATTTGACAACAATATCTCAAAATTCCTGAAAATTTAACAATTGGCTCTTGCAAGTTGATGCAGGCCAGCTTCAGCACATTACAGCAGCTACCCCTGGAAATGCTGCTTAGAGCCTTGGCATTGTGAGAATTTACCCAGTTGTCAAAGGGCTCTCTGTGCTTCATACAAAGCTTACATATTCCTACACACAATGTAAATAATAATGTATTGGTTCATAAGAGCAGCAGCTGTCAGTTTCATGGGCATGGAGTAGAAAAGCTCCTATCTACCCCTTCCTCTGAATCCTGTTTTTCAGCTTTGCCAGGCTTATGTCTGGCTAACATAGTCTGTTGCACTTATTTTATTTGTTATTGTGTAGAGGAGATAAAACTTGGAGTGGGGAAAATTTTCCTATTTTATGTGAATTCTTGGCAGAGCAAACAAATTACTATTTTTAGCCACTGGGAACTTAAGGAGTACAGTTTTAAAGTCCATTGTGAAACAATTTCTGTATAATTCTGTTTTAAGCTATTGTGTTTCATTTGATGTTTGTTACTTGCTGAAGAAAAGGGTCCTACCTATGTAAAACACAGAAGTCAAGTTCAAGTACAGGAGAAATGTAAGAAAGGGAATGGAGCTCCTTCAGAGTTCCTTTATTATATGAATAAGGAGATTGGTGACAAGTCAGTAAAAAGAATGAGACCTAGTGTGCTAAATCATCATAATAAGAGGCTGGAAGGTGTAGACTGGGAGAAATGAAGGGCTTTCCACTCAAGGAAGAAAGAATAGTGAATTTGAAGTGGAACTGACTAAAATGCCAGACAAAGACATAGATCCTTTAAGGTAGGAAAGCATTTAAGGCTAATAGTTTCAAGATGAGGACTTTTTAAACTTTTAGTCTCAGGGGTCCATGTGCAGGTTTGTTATATAGATACGTTGCGTGTGAGAAGGGTTTAGTGTATATGTTATTTTGTCACTCAGGATTGAGCTCAGTTCCCAATCAGTAGGTTTTTGAATCCTCACACTCCTCTCACCCTCCTCAAGTAAGCCCCAGTGTCTATTGTTCCCTTCTTTGTGTTCACATGTACTCAGTGTTTAGCTCCCACTTATAAGTGAGAACATGTGGTGTTTGGTTTTCTGTTCCTGCATTAGTTTGCTTAAGATAATGGCCTCCAGTCCATCTATGTTGCTATGAAAGACATGATCTTGTTCTTTTTTATGGCTGTGTCGTATTCCATGGTATGTATTTACCACATTTTCTTTATCCAGTCTACTATTGATGGGCATTTAGGTTGATTCCATGTCTTTGCTATTATAAATAGTGCTGCTGAGATGAACATATGCATGCATGTGTCTTTATGTTTATAAATAATGATTTATATTCCTTTGGATGTATACCCAATAATGGGATTTCTGGGTCGAATAGTAGTTCTAAGTTCTTTAAGAAGTCGTCTCCTGCTGAACACTCTAGGGAGAAAGACAAAAAAAAAAAATTAAAAAAAAAATCATCAAACTGCTTTCCACAGTGGTTGAACTAATTTACATTCCCACGAAGTGTAGAAGCATTCCCTTTTCCCTGCTCCCTCACCAGTATCTGTTATTTTTTGACTTTTCAAAAATAGCCATTCTGACTGGTGTGAGATGGTTTCTCATTGTGGTTTTGATTTGCATTTCTCTAATGATTAGTGATGTGCATTTTTTTGTGTGCTTATTGGTTGCATATATGTCAAATTTTGAAAAATGTCTGTTCATGTCCTTTGCCCACTTTTTAATAGGGTTGTTTATTTTTTGCTTGTTAACTTAATTTCCTTATAGACTCTGGATATTTGACCTTTGTCAGATGCACAGTTTGCAAATATTTTCTCCCATTTGGTGAGTTGCTGTTAACTGTGTTGATAGCTTTCTTTCTTTCTTTTTTTTTTTTTAATTTTCTGTGAAGAAGCTCTTTAGTTTAATTAGGTCCCATTTGTCAATTTTGGTTTTGTTGCAATTGCTTTTGGCATCTTCATCATGAAATCTTTGCCAATTCCTACGTCTAGAATGGTATTGCCTAGGTTGTCTTCCAAAGCTTTTATAGTTTTGGGTTTTACATTTAACTCTTTAATCCATCTAGAGTTGATTTTTGTATATGGTGTAAGGAAGGGGTCCAGTTTTGATTTTCTGCACGTGGCTAGGCAGTTATTCCAGCACCACTGATTGAACAGGAAGTCCTTTCCCCATTGCTTTTGTCAGCTTTGTTGAAGATTCAATGCTCGTAGGTACATGGCATTATTTCTGGGCTCTCTACTCCATTGGTCTGTATTTGTCCCAGTACCGTGCTTTTTTGGTTACTGTAGCCCTGTAGTATAGTTCGAAGTTGGGTAACAAGTTTCACTTTAATTAATCTTGGTAAATTTTTAGGGATGACTTAATTTTTAAAACTTTATGTATAATTTATATACCACAAAATTTACCATTTTAAAACATATATTTTCATGGTTGTACAACCATCACATTATGTAATTTGGGAACCTTTTTATCTCCCCACAAAGAACCCTCATACCTATTAGTAGTCACTTCCCAAGCCCTGAAATACAGTAATCTGCTTTCTGTCTCTTATGGATTTGTCTATTCTGAACATTTCATGTAAATAGACTCATGTAATATATGGGCTTTGTGTCTAGCTGCTTTTACTTAGCAGAATATTTTCAAGGTTCATCTATGTTGTACATATATCAGTGGCCAAATAATATTGTGTTGTATGTATATACCATGTTTTGTTTGTTTATTCATCAGCTGATGGACATTTGGATTGTTTGCAATGTTTTGGCTATTATGAATAATGCTGCTGTGAACATTTGTGTACATTTTTGTGTGAACATGTTTTCAATTACCTTGGGTCTAGGATTAGAATTGCTGGATCATATGGTAACTCTGTGTTTTACTTTTTGAAGAAATCCCAAACTGTTTTCTGGCTATACCATTTTACACTCCCACCAGCAGTGTATGGAGGTTCTAGTTTTTCCGCATCTCTTCCTATTTTCCCTAGCAGTTGTTATTATTATTATTTTTTTACTATAGCTATCGTAGTGAATATGAAGTGATATCTCATGCTTTTGATTTGTATTTTCTTGATGACTAATGATGTTGAACATCTTTTCATGTGCTTATTGGCCATTTGTATATTTTCTTTGGGAAACTGTTTATTCAAATTCTTTGCCCATTTTAAAATTGGGTTGTCTTTTTATTCTTGAGTTGTAAGAATTCCTTATATATTCTTGATGTTAGACCCTTATTAGTTATATGATTTGCAAATAGTTTCCTCCAAGTCTGTGGGTTATCTTTTTCACTTTCTGGATAGTGTTCTTTGAAGCATACATGTTTCTTATTTTGAAGTTCAAATATCTATTTTTTCTTTGGTTGTCATGCTTTAGGTGTCATATCTAAGAAACTGTTGCCTAATCCAACATTCCAAAGATTTAAGTCTGTGTTTTCTTCTAGAAGTTTAATAGTTTTAGCTCCTGTAATTAGGTGGTTGAGTTTCATACATGGTGAGAGATGGGCCCACATTCATTCTTCTGTGTGTAGGTAGCCACTGGTCCCAGTGCCACTGTTGAAAAGACCAATCTTCCCTCACTGAGTTGTCTTGACACCTACCCTTGTCAAAAGTCAATTAGTCAGTTGGTTTTCTGGACTCTCAATTCTGTTCTATTGATCTATATATCTATTGTAGGCTAGTATCACAGTGTTTGGATTACTATAGTTTTGAAGTAAGCTTTAAAATCATGACGCATGAGTCCTGTAGCTTTGCTATTCTAAATCCTTGCATTTTCATATGAACTTTACAGTTACCTTGTCAATTTCTGCAAAAAGGTAGTTGGAATTTCAACAGGGATTGCACTGAATTGGTAGATCAATTTGGGGCATATTGAGTCTTCCAATACATGAAGACAAAAGCTATTTCCATTTATTTCTTTAATTCCTTTCAGTGAAGTTTTATAGTTTCAAGTATACTAGTCTTGCACTTATTCTGTTAATTTATTTTTTTTATACTATTGAATTGTTTACTTCATGTCATTTTCAGATTGTTCATTGTGAATGGGTAGAAATACAACTGATTTTTATATATTGATCTTCTATAGCCTTGCTATAGTCATTTATTAGCTGGTGTGTGTGTGTGTGTGTGTGTGTGTGTGTGTGTGTGTGTGTGTGTAGGAGGGAGGTGTTTGTGTGTGTGTGTGTATGTATGTATTCCTTAGAATTTTTTACATACAGGATCATGTCACTTTGCAAATAGAGGTAATATTTTCCTTCTTCCATTATAATCTGGATGCAGTTTATTTTACTTTCGTGTTTAATTGCCCTATAGTCTAGAACCTCCAGTACAGTACAAATGGTGAAATAGAAATGGTGAAAATAGATATTCTTGTCTTATTCCTGATTTTAGAGGAAAGCTCTCAATCTTTCACCATCAAGTATGATATTAGTTACGGGTTTTTAATAGACAACTTTTATCAGTTTGAAGAGGTTCCCCACTATTACTTGTTTGCTGAGTACTTTTTTTCTTTTAAAATCACAATAGGTTATTGATTTTTGTCAAATATTTTTTTCTGCATATATTGAGATGATCACATGTTTATCATTTATTGTATTAATAATGTGTTGTATTATCACATTAATATGGCATATTTCATTGATTTTTATTTGTTGAACCAACCTTGTATTTCTGAGATCAGTTCCACTTGATCATAGTGTGTATCCTTTTTATATGCTGCTGGATTCAGTTTCCTAGTATTTTGTTGAAGACTTTTGCATTTATACTCATAAGGGAAGTTGGTTTATAAAAGTTGTGTGTGTGTGTGTGTGTGTGTGTGTGTGTGTGTGTGTGTGTGTGTGTGTGTGATGTCTTTGACTGGTTTTGGTATCATTGTAGTACTGGCCTCAGTCTAATCACTTTATTTTTGAAGGACAGTTTTGCTGGATTTAGAATTCTTGGTTGATAGGTTGTTTTTTCCTTTCAGAACTTTGAGTATATTGGCCAGGCGTGGTGGCTCATGCCTGTAATTCCAGCACTTTGGGAGACCAAGGCAGGTGGATCACTTGAGCCCAGGAGTTTGAGACTAGGCTGGGCAATATGGTCAGACCCTGTCTCTACAAAAATTAGCTGGGCATGGTGGCATGTGCCTGTAGTCTCAGCTACTCAGGAGGCTGAGGTGGGAGGATCACTTGAGCCCAGGGAGGTCAAGGCTGCAGTGAGCTGTGATCATGCCACTACACTCCAGCCTGGGTGACAGAGTGGGACCCTATCTAAAAAAAAAAAAAAAAAAAAAAAAAAACAGAAAGAAAAAGAAAAATTAACATATAATCCAATTTCCTTCTGGCCTCCATGGTTTCTTTTGATAATTTAGCTGTTAATCTTTTGGAGAATGTTGAGGATCCCTTGTATGGTGATGAGTTGCTTCTCTCTTATTGCTTTCAAGATTCTCTTTGTTTCTGGTTTTTGACAGTTTGGATAATATGTGTCTTGGTGTGTTTTTTTTGAGTTTATCTTACTCAGAGATTTTTTGAGCTTCTTGCTTGTGCAGACTAATGTTTTTCACTAAATGTAGAAATTTTTGGCTGTTATTTCTTCAAATAGTCTTTTTTCCCATTTATAGTCCTTCTCTTCCTTGGGTTATGCATATGTTGATACATTGATAGTATCCTAAAGGTGTCTCTGAGTCTATGGTTTTTAAAAATTCTGTTTACTTTCTGTCTCTCAAACTAGCTAATTTCAATTAATCAATCTTCAAGTTTACTATTTGTTCTGCCTACTCAAAACTACATGTGAGTCACTCTAGTGAAGTTTTCATTTCAGTTATTATGATTTTCAACTCCAGAATTGCTATTTAATTTAAAAAATAATTTATATATCACTAAGGTTCGAATGTGTCTCCCAAAAGTTTATGTGCTGGAAAGTTAATTGTGACAGTATTAAGAGGTGGGACCTTTAAGAGGTAATTAGGTCATAAGAGCTCTTCCCTCATGAATATATTAATGCTATTATCAAGGTTTAATTATTACAGCAGTGGGGCTCCTGATAAAAGGATGAGTTTGGCCTGATTTCCTCACTCTCTTTTACATGCTTGCTCACCATGTAATACCTTCCACCATGAGATGATCTTCACTAGATGCTAGTGCCATGCTCTTTGTCTTCCTAGTCTCTAGAACCATGAGCCAAATAAACTTCTGTTCTTTAGAAATTACTCAGCCTGTGGTATTCTGTTACAGCATCAGGAAAGGACTAAAACATATATATTTATTGATCATCTTTATTAGGTGGAATATATTTATACTTTTATATTTTCTTTTAGGTTATTTACTTATTTATTTATTTTTGAGATAGGTTCTTGCTCTGTCACTCAGGCTGGAGTGTAGTAGTGAGATCATAGCTCACTGAAGCCTCAAATTCCTGAGCTCAAGCAATCTTCCCACCTTAGTCTCTCAAGTAGCTCAGACCACATGTGCATTCCACCATGCCTGGCTGATTTCTTTATGTTTCTAGAGATAAGGTCTAACTATGTTGCCAAGGCTGGTCTTGAACTCCTGGGATCAAGCAATTCTTCCCCCTCAGCCTCCCAGAGTGCTGGGTTTATAGGCATGAGCCACCATGCTGAGCCTCTTTTAATTCTTTTTTTTTTTTTTTTTTTTTTTTTT
>PVKP010035958.1:0-22847 GCA_004027715.1 Plecturocebus donacophilus | reverse complement strand
GACGTTGGTGGGGAGTTCAATACTTTTCAAGTAAGTTATTTAAAAATATTCTTCATCGATGGAAAGCAGTTACATACTGAAATGTGTTGTTTCAAATGAATTTCTGGGGTTTTTAACTTTTTAAAGAATTTCATAGAGAACAAGTGGTAGTTTGTATATAAAGAACTTGGCAAGAAAATTTGCTTAATGTAAATATCAATAGTCACAATTAGTATAGACCCATCAGTATATTTTTGATAATTTTTCATGTATAGTAAAAGTTAAAATGATAAATTGATATTCTGAAATAAAACTCAAAGTTTTGACAGTCAGTGGGCAAAAAGGGGGTTTTTAGACTTTCTTAAAAGACTGTGAAAATTTTCGGACAGAATTTTCTTAACGTTTTAATCTAACTTTGCACTCTTTGATAGTAATATTTTAGATAATGTGCATAATCAAAATTGGTATTGTAGCCTCTGTTAACACAGATAGTATATGTTTTAAACTTTCACATAAACCTGTTTTGACCCAAACTTGTGGAAGGATCATGTGCTAAGTTCTCTTTGTCTATTTCTCTGTTGATTTATTACTAAAATGACCTTGTTATTAAAGTGTGTGCAAATATGAGAAAGAAAAGCTTGTATCCAAGCACCTTAACATATTTTTTAAAAGTGTTGTTCAGTGTGTCTGCTTCATGAAATATCTCTCTTAAGTAAAAATGTAAAAGCAGGAAATTTTCTCACCACACTTTAAAGTTCTTTTACTTTCTCTAAATTTTCAAACATCTTGAAAATGTCGTCTTTAATCATTATTTCAGTTTTCTCGCTGTCTACTAAGAGAGCTTGCCTGTAGTAAGGACATGGTTTATTTTTATTCGGAGTGAGCTGAAGTAGTGTCAAGTAGTAGATGCTCAGATAGAAATCTGCATGTTCATTTATTCCAAAGTGCTCTTGGAATGAACAACGTCAGAAGGGAGACAGTAGAAGCAGGATGGAGTGGAGGATCAGCTGAGCTTCAGTGCCGTCTCAATGGAAGTCTCAGCTGACCCAGTGGGAGTTTTGAAGATGGGATGAAACTTCAGAGCTGTCTGTGGTGGGGGCAAGAGAACTGGGACTTTATACCCATATCAGTCAGTCATGGAATGTAGGCGGTCACAGGAATGGGGATGTGAACTTGAATGAAATGGCTTTCCATAGCTGAGGCAAATCCCAAAGAGGGCTGGTAGATGAGGACGGTGTGCTGGCAGCCTTGGCAGCAGCTAGAGTAGTAAGTTCTTTATCCTTGAACAGGGATCTGGGAGCTGCATCCTGGAGTCCACCACACATGCTTATCACTGCGCCATTAACAATTTTGTCTCCATCCCCATCACTCTGGCTGTGGTCACTAATGACTTCCATGTCCCTGAAGCTAAAGCAGATTTTTCTGTTTATCTTTAGCTTTTGTTTTGTTTTTTAATAGGCATGCAGTTCTAGTTACCATTTCTTCCTCTTCTTGAAAAGCCCTTTTGTCCCACTTCTGTGCCATGACTCTCTTCTATTTCTCCCGCCTCTCTTGCTGTGCTGTGGTGCTCTCCCTTCCTGGTCATCCTTCCCTTTGCTGAACCCAGGCAACGTCTCCGACTCTCTCCTCTCCCTCTTCCATGCATTGTCTTTAAGCGAACTCACTTACATCTCTGGTGAAAACTCATTTTTGAAGGTTATGAAGATTTAACTAAAATCTTTGTATTTGCCAAATTGTTTTTGGGAGAAAGATGTATCCCTTACAACATCAGTAGCAGTATGTGTATATATCTATAAATATTTCTATATTAATATTAGACAGTTTGAAAACAAAAGAATAAGCACTCATATATTTACCACCCAGATTAAGAAATAAAATATTACAAATACGTTTGAAGCAGTTCATATGTTCCTCCCTAATAATAATATTCCCCTCTGTGAACCCTATGTTAGCCACAGTGCTGAATTTGGTGTTATTGCTGACCCACAGATCATTGTAATGCTCCCTGTACCTATCACCATGACCTTCTTTGAACAAAGTCTGCCTTACCAGTTTTACCAAGTATCAGGGATTCTTCTTTCCTTAATAAACTTTGTATATGTAGTTAGTTTCAGAATGAATTCTTTCAGATACAAGCAAAAAATAACCTTTTCCGTTCTCATAGCTGCCTTGAGACCCACTCTTTAATCATTCCTCTCCAGCTACAAGGAAAATCTTGGCAAACACTATAACAACTTTTCCAGGACTTCTTTGATATTAATGAATAGGCTATATGTTAGGTATTAGAGTCACTTGAAAATTGATGTTAGGCTGGGTACAGTGGCTCACGCCTGTAATACCAACACTGTGGAAGGCCGAGGCAGATGGGTCACTTGTGGTCAGGAGTTTGAGACCAGCCTGATCAACATCGTGAAACCCTGTCTCTACTAAAAGTACAGAAATTAGCTGGACATGGTTGCAGGCACCTGTAATACTAGCTACTTGGGAGGATGAGGAAGGAGAATTGCTTGATCCTGGGAGGTGAAGTTTGCAGTGAGCTGAGATCGTGCCACTGCACTCCAGCCTGGGCGACAAGAGCAAGACTCCAGCACAAAAAAAAAAAAAAAATTGATTTTAAACTTTCACATTTTTTGTTCAATTTAAAGCTTTCTCCCTCTCTAATTCTGAGCTGATTGAGACTCAGAAACCTTCCAAAAATTGAAAGACTCAAGATTGCATTCTTTCATAATTTTCCATCTCACTGCTCTACTCCTTTTCCACCAAACTTTTCTTTGTCATTATTGGGGTGGAGTTAAGGGGAATGATGGGAAGGGGTTGATGATAAAAGAATAGTGAAGTCATAGCCTGGCTGGCATTAATGCCATGTGAGAGTGGTTCATGTACAAATGCTGACTCTACCTCTCAGTCAAGGGAATGCTCAGATGGAGGCTTTCCCTGCCAAGTAAGGATCCTCTGCCTGTTTATAGTCAATTTTCTCCATGCCAATGACTGGAATTACCTCCCACCCCTACACGTACTTTCCCACACATGCAGACACCTCACGCAATCTGCTGATTCATCTGAATACTCTGGGGAAAGGCCTTCTTTAATATGACCCAAGTCTAGATATGTAAAAATGAATCTGAAAGTTTTCTTTCTTTGTGGAAGCTAGTTTGGGTATACTGGGTATATATTTGGCTAAAATAACTTCTTTTTTAAAAGGGGAGAGTTGATATTTGCTAACTTTTATTACTGTTCATATTAGGAATATAATAGATGCTATCTAAAGAAAACACATAACCACCCAATTATTGGTTGAAAATAGATAATATTCAAAGATGTTTTATGTTAATAAAATAATAAAGATAAACACCAGAAAACCATATAAATTATAATCTAATTATAAATATCAAATCCATTCACAAAACAAAAAAGACACAAAAAATAAGTCCTTGTAGTAAAAGACTTAAGAAAGAATTACAACAGAAAACATAACAAAATATTATTAAACCAAGACTAAAGTTTCTGTCGTTACTATAAATATGTTTATTTATATAAAATGTTATTATTACATCATGCTAAAAACCCACTTAATGCTGTGAAATACACCTGAAGCAAAGTGACTCATAAAGCTTTCTCAAAAATAATATGGAAACATAACACAAGTACCTATCAATTAAAAGTAAGAGGTAAAGATCATAATATAAGATAAGATGCATTTATCAAAAAATAGCATGTAGTCTAAAAGGGTGGTTAATATTAACAAAAACAATTCCATAAGGAGGATATAATAGCAATAATTCATGAAGCTACTATTAATAGGAAGACACACTCTAGACATAGGAGAATTCAAATTTCTTAGTCTTTAAAATATGAAATAAAGAAAATCTTCCAATTATACAGAAAAATCTAAATAATAAAAGTAAGTAAGGTAGATATTTATATGTACTTTATGCAGGTGTATATATGGACAGTATATACATATAGTAAAGATAGGTAAGGTATGTGTATATATATTACATGTAATGTAATTATATTATTACCTATGTATATATGTGTATTATATATGATATAATGTAATTATATAATCATATAATATGTGTATATACATATACCTTATATATAACATAATATGTATATATATGGACACTATATACATATAGTAAAATAGGAAAGGTATGTGTATATATATTACATATGATGTAATTATATTATTACATATGTGTATATGTACATACACACAGATATGTATATGTGCATATTATATGTGATATAATATTATGCAATTATATAATACATATAATATGTGTATGTATATATATATACCTTACATATAAAACATATAATATGTGTATATACATATGTAAGGTATGCATATACATATGTAATTGTGCATGTACCTATGCCTTACATGTGTTATGTATTATACATAACGTATGTAAGGTATAAATGTATTATACATATACTTTACATATAACACAATATGTGTAAGGTATATGTGTATATAATATAACATATACACATATTATATATAATATATATCTTTCAACATCAAAAACATATTTTATCTGTTATGTGATATCACCTGACCACTTTAAATGAAACATTTTATGTAAAACAATGTGTGCACAAGACAGACATTAAATGAATGGAGATCAAAAAAAATTAAAAAGATTTTAGCAAAACACAGTAAAATTATCTAACATCTATAGCATAATATACGTCAGGTATATGTATATACACATGTAATATATATACATATGTAAAGTATATATACATATGTAAATTATATGTATATCTATTACATGTGTGTATATATACATATGTAAGTTATATATATGTAAAGTATATATATATATGTCAAGTATATATATACATATGTAAGGCATATGTATATAAACATACATATAATATGTATATATACATATACCTTACATATATATACAAATGTATGGTATATATTTATATATATATATATATATATACATATATATGTAAGATATATATACCTGTGTAAGGTATATATATACACATATGTAACGTATATGTGTGTGTGTGTGTGTATATATATAGATAGATAGATACATATAATATGTATATATACATATACCTTACATATATACATAAATATTATGTATATGAATATATACATGCATATACACATATATGGAAAATTTTTCTGGAAACTATCTCAGAAGTTTCCACAAGTTATTATTAACCAAGCACTTAAAGAAATCTACAGCCTAATATAAACACAGCAAACTTTATTATTTCAAAAATGCATGAACATCCTTAAATTCCTTTTTAGGTGCAATAATACCAAAAGAGATATTATATACTTAATTTTTCTAGTCTCACATGTGTCCTTTATAATTCTGGAATCCTCTTAGTACAAAAATAATATAATCATTAACATTTACTACATCGTCCACATGAAGTGCAAGACATTCTCAGTGATATTAGCAATATGGCTCTTACAAGTATGCGTACACAAAAATTGATTTGTTCTTTTTGTTAAATAGGTGATTCAGGCAAAGGATCTTTAGATACAAGTGAGTTAATGTTCTGTGTCTAATCAATAACAAATTGATAAAGATTAATTGTGTGAATCAAAAATGTAAACTAGTTGACTTGCATGCATAGGTACAATATGTAGAATTGTGACCACTATGCCTGGTCTAAAAGCATTACTAATATGCAGAATCAATATTAAAGCTCTACATTACTCTTTTAGCCAATGAAGATTCCTAAAAACAAAATAATAAACTGGAAATTTTCCTGAGTGAAATCTGGCACCTTGTTTTAGCAAGCTGTATTGTATATAAGTGATCTTGATAAAATAGCAATAATGTGGATGGTAAAAATTATATAAAGAGAGAAGAAGAAGAAATTCAAAAAATGATGATAAAAGTAAGTAAGTTTTTATAGGTAAAAATTACAATGCAGGCATACTATTTTAAAACTCCCAGAGAGAAATTTTTTCAAGACTTGCTAGTTACTTGCAAGTGATACAGATGAAGATGGGAAGTACATAAATAATATGATCATACAAGGAAGAAATCAGAAATAAAGGATCATAAACAAAAGATGGAAAAGGAAAACAGAAGCAAAGATAGTGTCACAAAGAAGCATAGATCTGAAGGACTAACATTATAATGACCCAAACTAAGACTGAAATGTGACATGGAAAGAAAACATTAAAAACAGTTTTTATTTATATTCAAAACATGAATAACAGTTATTAAGAGATAGAACAATTCTGTTCAAACCATGGTACATTGACTTAAACAAAAACACAATTACCCAAATTTAATTATGATATCACTCTTGTGAATAAAATTCTTTATAAACTTACAAATGAAGCATCGATATTGCAAATAGGAAACTGAAGTCTCAGAGAGGTAAATCACCTGACCACTTTAAATGAAACATTTTATGTAAAACAGTGTGTGCACAAGATAGACATTAAATAAATGGAGATCAAAGGAAATTTAAAAAATATTTCAGCAAAACACAGTAAAATCGATAATTGTATATTGGCTTGTTAGTATAACTAACTGCCTTATTTTACCATCATTTAGCCCAAAGTGAGAATGGTCCAGAAGGAGCTGAATGGCAACTGGGAAAATGTGCTCCAAAAGGAAGTCCTGTGCCTCGCTCTGCAACTCTGTAATTCCTTTAGTCTGCATACTATAGAGTGAGATACGAAGCCCTGAGGTTAAATCAAGAACTTTAAGATTTCAAAAATTTTAGGAGAATCAAAGCGTTTTTAAAATTAGTAACTAAGATTATGGGGCTAACATACATGCCAAAAGAAGCATTTATCATGGCATGTTTGCTTTTCATTTGTTCATTCATACATTTATCTAACATTATGAAGTTAAATTAGCTAGTTACTTAACAAACATTAAATTATCTCTACCATGTGAAGTGTATAAAACAATGTAATACAGTTGGATATTTGTCCCCATCTCTATGTTAAAATGTAATTCCCTATGTTGGAGGTGGGGCCTGATGGGAGTTGATTGGGTCATGGTGGTGTGTCGTTCACAAATAGCTTAGTACTGTTCTTGCAGTCATGAGTTCTCATGAAATCCAGTCATTTAAAAGTAGGTGGCACCTCTCCACCATTTGTTCACTCCTGCTTTCACATGATGTGTAGGCTCCCCCTTCATCTTCCACCATGACTGAAAAAGCTGCCTGAGGCTTCACCAGAAGCTGAGCAGATGCCAGCACAATGCTTCTTACAAATTCTGCAGGACTGTGAGCAAACTAAATCTCTTTTATTTATATATTAGCCAGTTTCAGGTCATTCTTTATAGCAGTGCCAGAATGACCTAATATAGAAAATTGATACTGAGTGGGACATTGTTATTAGGCTATCCGAAAATGTGGAAGCAACTTTGAAACTTGTTAACAGGCAGAGATTGGAAGTGTTTAGAGGTCTCTGAAGAAGACAGGAAGATGAGGGAAAGTTTGGAACTTCTTAGAGACTGCTTAAATAATTGTGACCAAAATGCTGATAATAATATAAACAGTGAAACCAGGCTGATGAAATCTCAGATGGAAATGAGGAACTTATTGGAAACTGAAGCAAAGGTCATGCATGTTATGCCTTAGCAAACAACTTGGGTGCATCGTGCCTACGCCCTAAGGATCTGTGGAAGTTTAAACTTCTGAGTTATGACTGAGGGTATTTGGAGGAAGAAATTTCTCTTTTTCTTTTTTGAGATGGAGTCTCACTCTATTGCCCAGGCTGGAGTGCAGTGACATGATCTCTGCTCACTGCAACCTCTGCCTCCCCGGTTCAAGCAATTCTCATGCCTCAGCCTCCCAAGTAGCTGGGATTACAGGCATGTGCCACCACACCCCACTAATTTTTGTACTTTAGTAGAGACAGGGTTTCACCATGTTGGCCAGACTAGTCTTGAACTCCTGACCTCATGTGATCCACCCACATTGGCATCCTAAAGGGATAGGATTACAGGTTTGAGCCAGCATGCCTGGCCTAGAGGAAGAAATTTCTAAACAGCAGAACTTTCATGAGTGACCTGGCTGCTTCTGACAACCTATGCTCAGATGTGGGAGCAAAGAAATAACTTAAAGTTGAAATTTATGTTTAAATAGGAAGCAGAACACAAAAATCTGGAAAATTTGCAGACTGGCCATGTGGTAGAAGACAAAAGCTTATTTTCAGGGGAAAAAATATAAGCAGGCTGTAAAGCAACCACTTGCTAGAGGTATTTCCATAAGTAAAAGGGAGCCAGTCCCAGTGCGGACTGTGCATGGGGCCTCCAATCCCACATTTTCCCTCTATGCTACCTTAACAGAGGTTTTCTGTGAGAGCTCCACTCCCGTAGCAGACTTCTTCCTGGACACGTAGACCTGTCCAAATGCCCTCTGAAATCTAAGTGGAGGTTGCCAAGAATCGACCACACTTACATTCTGTGCACCTGCAGGTTTAATACCACATGAAAGCCATCAAGACTTATGGCTTGCGTTCTCCAAGTCTTTCAGACTCTAGAATGGTAGATCCACCAGCTGCTTGATCCCTGCACCTGGAAAAGTGGCAGGCACTCAACAACCTGTGAGAAGAGCTATGCAGGTGAACCCTATAAGGCCACAAGTGTGGAGCTGCCCAAGGCCTTGGGAGTCCACCCCTTGCACCAGTGTGCCCTGGATGTGAGACATATAGCCAAAAAAGATCATTTTAGAGCTTTAAGATTTAATTATTGCCCTACCAGGTTTTAGACTTGTGTGGAACACATAACTCCTTTCCTTTGGTTGATTTCTTCCTTCTGGAACAGGAATGTTTTACCCAATGCCTGCACTCCCATTGTGTCTTGAAAACGAATAACTCATTTTGATTTTACAGGCTTATAGGTAGAAGAAGATGAGCTTCAAATAACATTTTGGAGTTAGAACTGGGATTTTTTATTTAATTCTGGAATAAGTTAAGACTTTGGGGGATTACTGAGAAGGCATGATTATATTTTGCAATGTGAGAAGCACATGAGATTTGAAGGGAAGGGCAGAGATTAAATGTTATAGTTGGGTATCTCTCCTGCCCAAATCTCATGTTGAAATATAATCTCTAATGTTGAAGGTGACTCCTGGTGGGAGGTGATTGGGTCATGGGTGCAGATCCCTCTTGAATGGCTGAATGCTGTCCTCATGATTAAGTGAGTTTTATGAGATCTGGCCATTTTAAAATGTGTGGCATCTCCTACCTCTCTCATTTGCTCCTGCTTTAACTGTAATGTGCTTATTCACCCTTTGCCTTTCACCATGATAAAAAGCTCTCTAAGGCTTCACTAGAAGCTGAGAAGATGCCAGTACCAAGTTCCCTCTAAAGCCTGCAGAATTGTAAGACAATTAAACCTCTCTTCTTATAAATTACTGTCTCAGGTATTTCTTTATACCAGTGCAAGAACAGCCTAGTACACCCTGCATTGAAATGCTAAAATTAATTACGTAGTAAAGAAAGGAAAGCACTTAAATAGCTAAACACAAGCCATAGGCAAGTTTATAAGATACAAAGAAGATCATAGGTTCAATTGGGAGAAAACATATTTTTGAGTAACATGGAGCCCAAGCTGATATGGAGGATGTGTAGCACATCTTTAAGTGGAGTGGGAGTCAAGCATTCAAGAGGAGAGCACTGCAAAAGCAAAGGCAAAAGAGAAATACTTAATTTTATGTAACATAAGGTACAGTTTGGAAATTAGGATAAAATATAATTTTTATTCAGACAAGATATGTTTTTAAATTCTGAGCTAATAAGTTTTTATCTTATTCCATAAGCAGTGAATAAGCAGTGAAGCTCTCATTCAAGAGAGTGCCTTGATTAGACGTAGAAATGATTTACAAAATGAGTAAGGAACATAAAAGCCCAAAGTTTGACACTGGATATTACTGTGCACTCTTTAGACCATTTTATCCTAACAATTCTATATAGAAAAGGGAATTGAAATTCAGAAATACTGAATAATTCCCTTGAGACAAACAGTTGGTGTTTGGCTGAGCCAGGATTTGAATGCATATCTAACTCAAGACTTGGTTTCTTTAATACTACATCATACTACCAAAAGTAGCGGCAATGAGAATGAAAAGGAGAGTAATGATATACAAAACATTTCTGAAGGAAGTATCTAGAAAATAATTATTAATGGTGAGTGGATGAGTAAGGGAAAGGGCACATCAAAAAGTAAAAGGCTGCTTGCTACTTAACTCAAAACCTTTCAAGTACAGAATTAATATTTTAAATAAACAATGAGAAGTTATCATTAAGTAGTATACAACTCTGATTTTTGTTTTGATTTTCTATGAACAAGTAAGAACTTTTCCAGAGAGTCTGTGTTCAGCTTAATCAGCATACTCTTCTTATTTACACTCATATAAACTGTAAGATCAGCCCTCAGTGGGTTGTCCTTTATTAAATATTTTCATTAGTTCCCTGAATAGTAAATCTATGATAAAGGCAGAAGTTTTCAACTCCTCTGAACCTGAAGGAATGAAACTACTACTGACCCTTGAACTACACAGGCTTGAACTGCATGGGTCAACCCACGCAATTTTTTTTTTATTTATTTTATTTTATTTTATTTATTTATTTTTTTTTAAATAAATATATTGGAAAATTTTTTGAAAGATTCTGACAATTTAGAAAAACTTGCAGAAAAAAAATGATGTAGCCAAGAAATATTCTTAATTTAGATATGTCATGAATGTATAAAATAAATGTGATTACTAGATTATCATTTCCTAGCATAAAGTATACCAAAATCTATTATAAGAAGTAATAATTTATCAAAACTTACACAAATACCGACTGTATATGGTGCCATTTGTAGTCAAGAGAAATGGAAACAAATACAGAATGAAAGTATTAAATTATAACTGCATAAAATTAGCTGTAGTACATATTATACTACTGTAATAATTTTGTAGCCACCCCTGTTGCTATTGTGGTGAGCTCAAGTATTGCAAATGTCCACTTAAAATACCATGTGATGCTAATCATCTCTGTTTGAGAAATTCTCACCAGTACATTGAGTAACTCAGCAAAAAAAAAAAAAAAAAAAAAAAAAAAAAAAAAAAAAAAAAAAAAAAAAAAAAAAAAAACGGTCTCTGGCCCAGGATAGTGGCTCTCTCCTGTAATCCCAACATTTTAGGAGGCCAAGGTTGGAGAATTATTTGAAACCAGGAGTTCAAGACCTGCCTGGGTAACATAGCAAGACCCTGTCTCTACAAATTTGTCTTGAAGTACAATAAAATTAAAATAAATAGAAAACAAATAAAAAGTGCAGTTCTTGTGTATTTTTCATTGTGTTTAGTGAAATACCATATACCTATAATAACACCATGGAACCCATACAAAGTGCCACTAGAGATGTTAGAAGTGCTCTCTAAAAGCAGGAAAAAAAGTTGTGACTTTACAAGACTAAGTTGAGTCCCTTGATGTACTGTGAATTGAGATCTGCCCCTGTGGTTGCCTTCCACTTAAAGTAAATAAATCCAGCATAAGGACCTTTGTAACCATTTTTTTTTAAAAAGAAAATTCATGAAGCTGTTGCTGCAGTTATGCCAACAAGTGCAAAACCCTTGCAGTTTTTATGAAATAACTTTTTATCTTGTATTAACAGTGTAGCTTTTATGTGGGTGAAGGATTACCAAAAGAGTGGCATACTTATAGACTCTAATATGATTGAAGAAAAAGCAATCATTATTTGACAAAATAACCAAAAAGAAAGAGAAGACTCTAAAACTGAAGAATTTAATGCCAGTAATTTAATTTACTGCCCTATTCTTAAAAAAAAAAAAAAATCCACAAAGGATATTTATTAGTAAGGAAGAGAAGAGAACACCAGGATTGAGGGCAGGAAAATCTACATTAACTGTACTATTTTATGAAAATGCGGTTGAGTTTATGGTAAAGACTTCTTGAATCCATAAAGCTGCTAATCCCCTAGCCTTGAAGGGAAAAGATAAACATCAGTCTTTTGCCAGCCTTCTGACTGTACAACTAGAAACCATGGACAGTGAGAATCCCTTTCTTATAGGTGGCTTCCATCAGTGTTTTGTCCCTAGAATCAGGAAGTATTGCTCTAGTAAAAGACTACCTTTTAAAGTTTTTCTGATATTGTACAATGCTCCTGGCCACAGAACTTCATGTGTTTAACACTGAAATCTCATCTCAAATTGTAATCCCCAAAATTTGATGGTCTGCTTACCTCCAAACAGAACATCTCTAATCCATCCTCTAGATCAGAGGTCATAAGTACCTTTAAGGCTTGTTATGATTGGTACTCTATGGAAAGAATTGTGGACTCTGTGAAAGAGATCTCCAGCAGAAGAAACATTATGAGTCAAGAAGGATTACACCATTCACTATACCATCCATGTTATGGAAAAGGTTCCCAAAGACATCAAGCCCCAAAGAGTAATTTTCTGCTGGATAAAAGTGTGTCCAGATATTATGCATGACTTCACAGGAGTTATGACAGAGCCAATCAAGGAAATCATGAAAGAGATAGTGAATATGGCAATAGGTTGGAGGTGAAGGTTTTAAACATAGAGATGTTAGGATAATTCCAGTACTAATAGACACCATGTCAGAGAAATTAACAGAAAAGCACTTGAGGGAAATGAATGTTTTTGAACTAGTACCAGACAATGAGGAAGAAAACATAAAAGAAGCACTGCCAGAAAAACAAAAAAACTGACATTAGACAATCTGGCTGAAGGGTTTTATTATTCAAAATTGTTTCTGACTTCTTTGATGACTTGGACCCTTCTATTATACAGGCACTGGAGCTAAAGCAAATGGAGGAAGGATTGGTACCATATGGAGACATTTTTGAAGAAATGAAGAAGCAAAAGAGCCAGAAAGAAATTGCAATGTATTTCTGTAAACTTACCCTAAGTGCGTTTCTCATTCTAACTCCTCAAACTCTTGTGCCACTGTCACCCCTGAGACAGCAAGAACAAACTCTACTCCTCTTTCTTTTCTTCCTCCTCAGCCTACTCAACCCATAAGAATGAGGATGAAAAACCTTTATGATATCCACTTCCACTTAATGAATAGCAAACATATGTTCCCTTCTTATGATTTTCTTAATAACTTTCTTTTCTCTAGCTTACTTTATTGTAGGAATACAGTATATATAATACATATAACATACAAAATTTGTGTTGTTTATGTTATCAGCAAGGCTTCTGGTCAATAGTAGCCTAATAGTAGTAGTTAAGTTTCAAAGGAATCAAACTTATATGCAAATTTTTGTCTGCTCAGAAGTACCATGCCTCTAATCCCCTGTATTGTTCAAGGATCAACTGTACATAGAAAGAATGCAATTTTGGTGCATTCACTAAGAATCTCTCCAAAACAAGAAAAAAGAAAAGAAATCTCACCTGGGACAGAGCTTATTATCTAAAGTTTTCTAGCCTATCCACTCCCAGTTAAAAGAGTTCATGGAATAAAAGATTAAGTAGAAAGTTGCAAGCAATTGTTTTTCTCCTGGAGCATGAGAGATTAAAAGCAAATAGAAGTACATAATTGTATATAAGAAATCTGTAACAAATACTGCATCATTAAGACCTCTTATACAATTCTTTATTTCTCCTAAGCCAGGTAACACTGTATTTTACATAAGAAAACAAAATAATAAAAGAAAGAAAATATCATGACAGAACTCTAACAACCCTCCATCCCTATTTTTACACATAGACACTACACACACACACACACACACACATGTGCACAGAAAGAGACAATCATTCATGCCCACATTATTGGTATCATAGTCTCTTCCTAAAAGCTCATAAATATACCTAAAATCTGTAGAATCCAAAATAAAAACTGTTACATTTCAATAGCCATTGGGAACTTCGAATAGACACAATATAATAATGTTAAATAAATTTTGTGTTTTGTCAATATGAATGTAAAAAATGTTTATACATGCTGATTTTACAAAATATATAGAATTTTCAAAGTTCTAGTACCCAAGAACCGTGCTATTTAATATTTCATTTCCTTCGGCCGAGTGCAGTGGCTCACTCCTATAATCCCAGCACTTTAGGGGACCAAGGCGGGTAGATCAGTTGAGGTCAGGAATATGAGACCAGTCTGGCCAACATGGTAAAACCTCATCTCTACTAAAAATACAAAAATTAGCCGAGGATGGTGGGTCTACCTGTGGTCCCAGCTACTCAGGAGGCCGAGGCAGGAGAATCACTTGAACCTGGGAGACAGAGGTTGCAGCAAGCCAAAATTCACCACCACACTCAAGCCTGGGGGAACAGAGCAAGATGCCATCTCAAAAAAAAAAATTATTTCCTTATTTTTCCTTTTCTTTTCAAAATAAAGATAACAATCACTGGAAGGTTACGAGTGTGATCCTGATGAACTATGCAATCTTGCCTTCAGAAACGAAGAATGAATTACAAGCAAGTGTATAAATTATTCTTTGTTTAGGGCAAAATCTTGATATTAAAATACCAATTCAGATAGGAAGAATGAATTACAAGCAAGTCTATATTCTTTTGCTTATGGCAAAAAAACACCTTGATATTAAAATACCAAGTGAATTATTAATAATTATTAAAAGTGAGTAGTAGTCATTAACATTTATGAGAGCTTTTTCTATGCCAAGCAATGTACATTTGACTATGTTCTCATTTTTACTCACAAAACTAGGAGATAGGCACTGTGATTCCTATTTCACAGATGCACTAGAGACTAGATCTTTGCCCTTCCCACACGGATTGTAAGTAATGAAGCCAGATTCAAACCCACATGGTTTAACTCCAGAGCACTCAGTGTTGCCTCTCAATGGCCCTGTATCCTAATACACAAACCAACATATATTTTAGAAACTGTGAGTACGTACAAGGATAAAGTTTAGAAAGTTTAAGAAAATAGTATATAACTTATTAAATAAGCATAACCAAGGCATATAGTCATTAGACTATCCAAGGTCAACACTAAAAAAAATAATCTTAAAGGCAGCTAGAGAAAAGGGTCATATTATCTATTTAAAAATTGTTCGGACTAAAAGCAGACTTCCCAGCAGAAACTCTATAAGCCAGAATCAGTTGGAAGCATATATTTACCATGTTTAAAGAAAAAAAGAATTCCAGTCAAAAATTTTATGTCCTGCCAAACTAATCTTCATAAATAGGGAGAAATAAAGCCTTTCCAAGACAACCAAATGCTAAGAAAATTAATCATCACTAGACTGAACCTACAAGAAATGCTCAAAGGAGTTCTAAACATGGAAATAAAAGAGTGAAACTCATCAATATAAATGAAGGATGAGTATAAAACTCACAGATCCTATAAAGCAATTGCAAAATCAAAACTCCAAAATGACTGGCTAACAATACCATAACAGGTACAAAAGCTCGAGTATCAACATCAAACCTGATGCAGAAAAAGAATTCAATAAAACTCAACATTATGATAAAAAAAAAAAAACCTCAACAATCTAGGTACAGATGGAACATATCTCAAAATAAAAACAGCCATATATGATTAACCCACAGTCAACCTCAGACTGAAAGGGAAAAAGTTGAAAGCATTTACCCCAAGAACCGAAACAAGAAAAAAAAGTCTATTCTCATTACTCCAATTAAACTCATTGCTGGAAATTTTAGCCAAAGCAATCAGGCGTGAGAGAGGAATAAAAGACATCCAAATTGGACAAAGGGGAGTTAAATTATGTGTTTGCTGATGACATGATTATATATCTAGAAAACCTTAAAGATTTCTCCAGAAGAAACTTAGACTGCATAAGTGACTACATTACAGTCTCACGATATAAAATTAGCCTACAAAAATCAATAGCATTTCTATACACCAAAAACATTCAAGCTGAGAACCAAATTAATAACTCCATGTCATTTGTAATAGCCACACACACACACACACACACATGAATACATTTAACCAAGGAAGCGAAAGATATTGGCAAGAAAAACTATGAAGTGTTGATGGAAGAAATAGCAGACAACACAAAAAAATAAAAAACATCCCATGCTTATGAATTGGAAGACTCAATATAGTTAAAATGACTATATTATCAAAAGCAATCTACAGATTCAGTGCATTTCCTATCAAATTACCAATGTCATTTTTCACAGAATTAGAAAAACAATTCTTAAGTTCATACGGAACCCCCTAAATATAGCCCAAATTGCCAAAGCACTACTTAGCAAAAAGAATATATCCAGAGATAGCGCATTACTGACCTCAAAGTAAAGTATAAGGCTATAGTAACTAAAACAGTATGCTACTGATACAAAAATAGACACAGATATCAGTGGAACAAAACTAAAAACCTAGAATTCAAGCTACATCCCCACAACCAACTGATCTTCAATAAAGTCAACAAAAATAAACAATGGGGAAAGAATACCCAATTCAATAAACAGTGCAGCGAAAACTGTCTTGCTATAAGCAGAGAAATGAAACTAGACCTATATCTCTCACCATATACAAAAATTAACTCAAGATAATTAAAGACCTATACTTAAGACCTGAGGCTATAAAAATACTGGAAGAAACCTTGGAAATATTGTTTTTCTTAGGCAAATAATTTATTACAAAGACTTCAAAAGTGCAACAAAACAAAAATAGATAATGAGACTTAATTAAACTAAAAAGCTTCTGGAAAGCAGAAGAAACGATCAAGGGAATAAACAGACAACCTGCAGATTGAGACAAGATATTTGGAAATTAGGCCTCCAACCAAAGACTGGTATCAAGAATCTATAAGGAACTCAAACAACTGAACAAGGAAAAAACAAACAATTCAATTAAAATCTGGGCATTGGGTATGAACAGACATTTCTCAAAAGAAGAAATAAAAATGGCCAATAAACACATAAAAATATGGTCAATATCACTTACCATCAGAGAGATAAAAATTAAAACCACATTGGGTATAATTCTATGCCCATTATAATGGCTAGTATTAAAAAGTCAAAAAACAACCGATGTTGGCATGGATGTGAAGAAAAGGGAACACTTATATACTGTTGGTGGGAAGGTTAATTAGTTCAGCCTCTATGGAAAAAAAGTGTGGATATATTTCAAAGAATAAAAAAATTGTCATTCAATCCAGCAAACCCACTACTCGATCTCTACCCCATGAAAAAGGATTCATTACATTAAAAAAAAAAACAAAAAACCTGCACTTATATGTTTATTGCCAGACTAGTCTACCAATGGTTGACTGGATAAAGAAAATGTAATATATATGTACACCATGGAATACTATGCCACCATAAAAAAGAATGAAATCATGTTCTTTGCAGCAATATGGATGGAGCTGGAGGACATTATCCTAAGTAAACTAACACAGAAGCAGAAAATCCAATACCACATGTTCTCGCTTATAAGTGGAAGCTAAATAATGGGTAAATATGGACATAAAGATGGAGATAATAGACTCTGGGGACACCAAAAGAGGGGAAGGTGGAGGGAGATAAGGGTTGGAAAATTACCAGTTGTGTATTATGTTCAATAGTTTAGTGATAGATGCACTAGAAGGCCCACCATTACACATCTAATAACTATGTAAAAAACACATTTACTCCTTAAACTAAAATACATTTTTTTAAAACTATTTTTTAAAAATGACATAAAAAAATTTATGTGAATATTTTAAATCTCATGAAAAAATAAATGCCCTAGAGAAAGCAAAAAATGAGTTTATCCACAATCTACATGATTTGAAGATTACTTATAATGATAACTAGCTTTTTAAAAAGCATCAATTTAATCAAGTCACTTATGCATTTTATGGTCTCTTTCTTTAATGTAGTTATATAAGGTTTAGTTTGTTCACATTAATAATGTTCCTAAACAAAAACATAACCAAACAATCCCTGGGGTTTTTTATATATAAAAAGTAGTGGACTGAATGCTTAGTACATTTCACTCCCTCTCAACATCTACAAAAACTACTAAAAGTGTATTTTTAAAAGAAATTGTAATGTACAACAACAATTGAATAGAAAATAAGACAGATTTTTATACAACTTTGATGGCTGGAAAACAGATAGGGGAAGTGACTAACTTGTAAAACAGCAGTGTGGAAAGCTGAAAAGCAATCCATTAGTACCATGGAACTCTCAAGAGGATTAGCACATCTTAAATAGAACAACTAAAAATAAGAGAACTGATTAAGACTTCAGAAGCTTTTAGACCCCTAGGTAGTCTTCTTACTTTATGTATCTGAAGAAATTCCTCCATTCCATATGGAGGAAGAAGCATAAAAAGTTATTCTCTGAAACAGTTTTAATAGAAGATGTCAATACTAGAAATTATTAGACATAGCTGAGCAGGAAAACAGTACTGAAAAGGATTAAATGAAAGATTACCAAGGAAATGTAGACAGCTCCAACTATTATTGTTGGGGAGAACAAAACATTTATCTTTTTTGTTAAATTCTGCATGTGGTGGCAAGTGAATTAAACTCACAAAAAACAAAGTAATAAGAGGGGAAAAGGTCCATTCATATGCATAAAGAAGCCTACAAAAAGCTCAGAAAATGGTTAAGGTTAGAAGCTTAGAGGCTGTTCTGAAAAGAACAAATAGATTTCTTTAGAAAAGATAAATAGGTTTTTAGGAGAGCAAAGGAAGGCAAGAATTTTTTTATTCTATTTGTTTATATGGCTGCAGTGGTTTCTCTATCTTCATGATGGCCATAGCATTCTCCTGGAGAGGACATTTATGGCAGCTTCATTTCTCAGAAGCTGCTGTTTTTAGTCAGATAAGGGAAGTTCCAAGCAGACTTGATTATGCATCTGTTGAATCTCAAATACCTTCAAGAAAAAAATAGTTTTCATGCCAAGTCTGGGGTTCTGAGCTGGTCCCCTTTTATCACACTAGATACCAAGAACTCTGACCACCAAGCTCGTACCACCTTCCACGGCGAGTTAGAAATGAACATTTGACCACATCAGAATGAGACAGCCATGAAAACATGGCTCCCTGGAGAATCCCCAAGGGGTCTGCCCTGGGAGTACAGGGTGGAGCCGCAGGAAGTTTGCCTCGTTTTCGGCCAGGTGGACTCTGGCCTCTCCTGTTCTAGGGTGGTAAGCTAGGATTCAATCTGTGGATGGGGGCCTGCTAACAGGAAACCCTGTTACTTTGTTGTTTTTTTCTTTTTCCTTTTCACCCACTAAATTCCGTATCCTTTTACCCTTCAAAGTGTCTGCGTGCCTAATCTTTCCTGGCCATGGGACAGGAACTGGGATTTTCCTACAACAAAGATAGAGGAATCTAAAGACAATGAAATGATGAGGGATAGCAAAGAACCATCCAGCGTGATTACCTTTCAAGGAAACCCAGTCAACAAGCATACAGTTCTTCCAAACAAGCTTTTTACTGTTCTGCTCTTAAATATAAGCAAAAAATAAAAGATTACCAGATATTTGTAAAAAAATAAAAAACTGTCACATAAAATATAGAAAGTACATTAAAAAATAAAAGAAATCATTGGAGAAGCTAAACTAAAAAGGAAGAGAAAAAATTTAGAAAACCATATTTAGTTAATATCTTCAGGAGCTAAGAAAAGTTATTGCAACTACTAAATAGGAAAATGATATACTTCTGATATAATTCAAAACAGAAAAAAATGAGCATTGAAAGTACAAGAGAATAGTGTGAAGTATTAAAAATGTAATAGCCAAAAAAGAAAAATAATTTTTAGAAAAATGTTCAGAAAAATGAAGCTGAGGAAATCTCCCAGAACTGTAATAAAAAAGACAAGAGACAAAAAAATTAAGGCAGTTTCATGTAAAAATTGAAGAACATTCCAGAGGGAACCAAAACAGAAGTTCTAAAATAACAGCAACAAAGGAAGAAAATTAATAATAAAATAATGCAAGAAACATTTTCAGAACTACTTGAATTTGTAGCAGACAGGGCCCACTTATGACCCTGCAAACAGACAAATATAAAACCAAACTAATAAGTACCTTTGCAAATTTTTAGACTATTAGGGTGAAAGAAGATCTTGAAAATCTCCACAGGAAAATTTCCTTTTCAAAACAAGACAAAATTAATAGCAGTATTAAATTTGTTAAGAACAGCAATAAAAGCTAGGAGAGAATAGAGGAGCGCACTCAAACTCTAAGAAATTTTTTTTCAAATTAGCATTCTACACTAATTCACGTTATCAATTTAAGATAAAACTAGAATAAAAGCATGTCAGACATGAAAAATCTCAACAACAAAAATGCCTTGCATGCAACCTTTCTCAGAAGCTCTAGGAGAACACGTTCAATTAAAATGGAATAAAATAAGAAAGAAAAATGCCTCAAATCTAGGGAAAAAAGGAGTCAAGATAAGATAAACCTAGAGATACCTTAGCATGGTGCTAGAGGGAAGCCTAAAATAATACATGTGCCTTAAATCAACTACTGAGGTTAACATGGTTAGAGGAAGTAAGGTAATTCAACAGTTAAATGATCTGTAAAGGATAAGACACCTGGAAGAAATTTATATCACAAATATTACAGAAAGATAAGGAAACAGGGATTTAATATTCATGGATTTTTCTTCTATTTTATTTACAATGTCAGACCTGTCTTAATGAGGTTCTACTGACATTTATTCTTTTTAATTTTCCTTCAATCTTAAGAACCAAAAATGGCATTAGAAGTTTGGCGACCAAATTTTGACCCCAATTTTGTCGCCAAAATTGGGGTCAAATCCATCAGGCCCTTGTCCTCAGGACCGCTCCCAGCGCTCTTCTGCATCAGCTCCTGGAGGAGGAGAAGCTTCAGGGTGCCTGATGGGCTCTCCCCACTCATATTCGGGTCCAATTTTGGATCCCACCGCATAAGAAGAGATGGGGTGACAATAGACAGGGGCGGGAAAGTCCTCACTGGGAACAGAAAGAACTCCGGGGCCTCAAGGCATGGTGTCCCCACCCCGCCACTCGGGTGGCAAATGCACCAGATTTCGGGAGCCATGAGAAACGACTGTATGTGCAACATAGCCGCGGTCACACCCATAAGACTCCTGTCCTCATGACCTCCTTCTCTTACTCTTCTGCTTGGGCTCTTTGCGGACAAGAAGCTTCAGGGTCCCCGTCGGGATCACCCCACTCCTCTTCGTATCTGATTTTGGATGCCACGGGGTAAGCAGGGATGGGGTTACAATAGACAGGGGCAGGAAGGTCCTGACTGGGCCCAGAAAGAGCTCAGGGGCTCAAGGCATGGCATCTCTACCTGGCCACCAGAATGGCAAAAGCACCAGGTTTGGGGAACTGTGGGAAACGATTGTATGTGCAACATAGGCGCGGTCACACCCATAAGGCTCCCATCCTCAGGACCTCCTCCACTGGCTCTTCTGCTTCGGCTGTGGCTTCAGGGTGCCCGATGGGCTCTCCTCACTCCTTTTCGTATCCGATTTACGATCCCCCGGGTAAGCAGGGATAGGGTTACAATGGAGTGGGTCGAAAAGGCCTTGCTTGGGCAAAGAAGGAACTCAGGGATCACAAGGAATGGTGTCCCCACCCTGCCATTCGCGTGACAAAAGCAGCAAGTTTGGGCAGCCCTGGAAACGGGCATACATGCGAGAAAATTGGGATCAAATCCATGAGACTCTTGTCCTCAGGACTGTCTCCAGCGCTCTTCGACTTCAGTACCTGGAGGAGGCGAGGCTTCAGGGCGTCCGACAGGCTCTCCTCACTCCTCTTCTTATCCGATTTTCGATCCCACCGGGTAAGCAGTGTTGGGGATAAAATGGAGAGGGTCGGAAGGGCCTAACTGTGGCACAGAAAGATCTCAGGGACATCAAGTCATGGTGTACCCACCCGTTCATCCAGGGGGCAAAAGCAGCAGGTTTGGAGAGCCGTGAGCAACGGGCATATGTGTGACAAAGCTGGGTCAAAGCCGTGAGACCCTTGTCCTCAGGATCGCTTCCAGCACTCTTCTTCATCAGCTCCTGGCGGAGGAGAAGCTTCAGGGTGCCTGATGGGCTCTCCCCACCCATATTCGGGTCGAATTTTGGATCCCACTGTGTAAGCAGGGATGGGGTGACAATAGACAGGGGCGGGAAATTCCCCATTGGGAACAGAAAGAACTCCGGGGCCTCAAGGCATGGTGTCCCCACCCAGCCACTCGGGTGGCAAAAGCACCAGATTTCGGGAGCTATGGGAAACGGTTGGATGTGCAACATAGCCGCGATCAAATCCATAAGACTCCCGTCCTCAGGACCTCCTTCACTTACTCTTCTGCTTGGGCTCTTTGCGGACAAGAAGCTCCAGGGTCCCCGACGGGATCTCCCCACTCCTCTTCGGATCTGATTTTGGATGCCACGGGGTAAGCAGGGATGGGGTTACAATAGACAGGGGCGGGAAGGTCCTGACTGGGCCCAGAAAGAGCTCAGGGGCTCAACGCATAGCGTCCCTACCTAGCCGCCGAAATGGCAAAAGCACCAGATTTTGAGAGCTGTGGGAAACGTTTGTATGTGCAACATAGGTGCGGTCACACCCATAAGACTCCCGTCCTCAGGACCTCCTCCACTTGCTCTTCTGCTTCGGCTCCTGGCGGACAAGAAGCTTCAGGGTCCACAACCGGCTCTCCCCACTCCTCTTCGTATCCGATTTTGGATCCCACCGGGTAAGCAGGGATGGGGTTACAACGCAGAGGATCGGGAAGGGCCTCACTGGGGCACAGAAAGATCTCCGGGACCCCTAGGAATGGTATTCCCACCCTGCCACCCGGGTGGCCAAAGCAGCAGGTTGCGGAGCTTTGGGAATCCGGCCTACGTGTGACAAAGGTGAGGTCAAATCCATGAGAGTCTTGTCCATGAACGCTTTGAGCGCTCTTCTGCTTTAGCTCCCGGCGGAAGAGAGGCTTCAGGG
>PVKP010035957.1:0-22842 GCA_004027715.1 Plecturocebus donacophilus | reverse complement strand
GGTTCGCTGCGCCCGCTGTGAAACTCTCAGTCCTCAGCGCTTCCAATTGCTGTTTTCCTTGTGGGGATGGGACCAGCCGAGCCCGTCCGTCCCGTATACTCCGCACCGGGAAGCGCCGCGCTGGGTGCCGGCAAAACAGCCGCGCCGGCCAAAAGAGTCGCGCCGGCGACCCGCGTGGCTTCTCCGCCGGGAATCTCCCAGTCTGTGGGCAACAAAAACTCGTCGGAAAGTGCGTCCACTCGTTCTCTGCGCTTTCACTGGGAGCTACATTCCTGAGCTGTTGTTAGTCGGCCATCTTGGATCTCTCTCCAATTGTAATGTTTTATAAACAATCTCTCTTAGTCCTTTCAAGAAGAAGACTCCTGCCTAACCTTTGAGACCAGCTGCTAAGGCCCCAGCAGACACAACCAGTTGCCAGCATCCCTTATGAAACTGGGTTAAATAGAAGCCTTTGGGGTTCTGTCCAGCCTATACCTTGCACACACAAACGCCTTTCCTCCTCCCTGGTCCATACCCTCACCCCATCACTTCTGTGAGAAGTTGCAAACTGAGGACCAAACAGATTTTCACTTCTCTCTTCCTATCCCTCCTGAGCAGCAGCACACATATACAGGGGTAGAACTCAAAGCCAGAGGGAACCAAGCAGATGCATAGTGGAGATAAAACATGTAGACAGCGTGTGCAGGGAAACCTGCACCTGAAGAATTCATATTTTATGCCAAGCCAGTTTGGAATACATTTTCGTAAAGAGAAGGAAAGGGAATTAAAATGGGAGCCAATTGTGTAAAGGAAAGGGTTGAAGGTCTTACACAAGGCTCCTCAGCAGGCTTGCTTCAACACTGGCTAATCATTCTTCTCTGAGTCTCGGTGTTTCTCATTCTGTCTCTGCTCTGTTTTCAGAAATATTCAAGAGGTAAAACAGGACTGAGCCACATCTGGGAATTTGAGAGGGAAACTGACTTTCATTAGTGAGTTGTATGGAGGGTAAAATAGACCATCAAAGGGTTTGCTCCTGAGCACACCGCCCTCCAAATTCCTGAAACCACAAAGTGTGTTGAACAGTTACTGTCTAGAGTCATGATTTGGGTCAGCTGGAAAACTTTCTTCTGGAATACAGAGAATGATGATACACACGTCCAGAAAGCATCTAAGTATGATTGTGGGAGTCAAGATAAATGAATTGTCAGACTAATTCCACTTGTTTCTTCAAGCAGGAGAGAATATATGTGTTGGGAGGTCTCTAGTGGCCTTGCCTCAGAAGTTTAAAGTACCATACAAATGAATCTAAAAGTGAATTTGGCATGATAGTTCCGGCTTGGGTGGGTTCCTCTTACCAGCATTGAAAGCTGCTCTAAAGAATGTCAAACCTGCGACAGTGTTTGTGTCTGAGGATGAGGCTCTCCAGGATAGGATGGTAATAGGACTTATGATCTGACTCAGTGTATGCGCAGGTCTTCTATAAGCGTTTTCTTTCTTTTTGCAAACTGTATTTTAAAATGTGATAAAACACACTTGTACAATATAGGCACATTGTCCTCAAGATCTTTCTTGGTCCTGACTCGGATTCTATTCTTGAGTTTAATTGGCTGGACCCAGTAAAGATGCCGATCTGCTCTGATATCCACAGATTGAGGCCAAATTTCAGTCACAGGACTCACCAGACTTGTGGCATCAGAGCAGTTCACATAAGCCCCATACGTCTCATAGTTGCTACAGAGATAGCAATGCCAGCATCTCATACAACTGGGAAGAATGAAGCGGTGAATACAGAGGGGGCTCCTGGTACCAGGACTCACTCCCAATGCACGATCATTAAATGTTGCTCTCGCTCCCCCTAGACTAGATGTGGTTACTTATCCTGTTCCCCGAGGCCTCAAGCCTTGGCCCTGTCTCTGAACTGGTTTGGCAAGAGGCCCAGAGAGGGAAGCACCAGCCTGGCTGACTCTGTGAGATTCGGTGGCTCTCTGGTCAGGCTTCATAACTCTCTTGATGTGGTGAATTAGGCTACTGTCAGGAACTGTCAGGAACTTGGAAATGCCCATCAGAATTCCTAGGGAGATGTTATGATCAATGAGGGAAAAGTCCACTAGCAACATCTGGCCCTGCATTGTGACAACTGCTCAGAGAACATCGTTATCTCTGCTTCCTAGTGCTCTACAAAAAAAAAAGTTTATTGCCTCAATCAGCCTCTTGATATATTTTATGTTGACAGTGTGGGATGTAATGACTTTCAAACATATTGATAGTTTATTTTTTACTACACACCCTAACCACTGAGTGATATCACTCTTCTTGTTGATTTTTATGTTCAGTTGAGTCAACATCAAGCCTCAGTGTAGCCCTGGATGTCAGGGCCACAAGCCATTGAGCACATCTCTCAACAACTGAGCACAACCAGAAGGAAGGCAAACCAAACATTTGGGGGCTAATGTTTTCCTCCTGTAAACTCAAACAAGAAGGCACAGATACAACAGATCTGACAAACAATTATTGCACTCAATGTGTGAAGCATCAGGGCTACAAGCTAACTTGAGTTGTGTGGTCTTCCTTATCGAGGCTTTTATAGAGATAGTGAGACATATTTATAAATAAATCTGTAATCCCTGTTTCCCAGAATACAGAAGTCTGGGTTTGAGCAATCAATGGGTGGTTTCTGGCTTGGGAACTCCCCACTGAAACTCAGGACCTTAGACCATCTGCCCCCAAGTCTCACCTTTCATTCAAACATCCCAGGTAATCCACCTACCTGATAGCAGCATCTGTGCTACCCTTCTGATGATTCTGACTGTTCCTTGTCCTCAGTGGTTGCCTGGTTTACACCAGATAGAATGTTCTTTGAGCTCTCTGCATGGGAAACCAATTGAAACACTGCTAGACACATAAGCATTGGTCATTTCCCAGTTAAGTTCTGTGGCTTTGTGTCATGACCTGACTGGAGCTGGTATCTTCTGTGTGGCCCTCTTCTATGTGCTGTCCAGCTGCTTTGCCATTTGTATAATTGTGAGCTTGGTAGAGGCGTCATTGCAGATCTGCTTCTACTCAGCGTGGCCAGCTCGACGGAGAGCCAGTTTGTTAAACAGCTTGATGGGGGAGTTCATCCATCTTGATGTTGCCCTGAATCTACAACTTCATATTCAATATGCTAAATAGTCCTCTTTTCTTTTCATGTGATTCATGATAGTGTCATCTTTATCAAGCTTTATCGCTCTCATTTCTTGCAGTTTTCTCTTAAGGTAACACATAACTGGCAAAAAGGTGAGTTGCTTTAAATCACCACTTTAAAGTTTTTAATGTGTTTCCTAAATTGCTCCAGAGGGAAAGAAAACAATATGATTTCTAGTATGAAATTTCTATTTATGGTGAATAGCATGTGGGCTTTGGAGTCAGACGTTTGGTATTTGAATTTTAGCTGAACCTCATATTAGTTTTTGTATATGTAAAAACTGAGTGCCTCAGTTTCCTCAAGTGTAAAATGAAAATAACGAGTCATGCCTATTCCTTATAGTTGTGTGTAGATTAATTCAACCACAGAAAGGATGAGAACAATAGCAGACCTGTAAGAAGCATTCATTAATAATAGCATTTAACAATATTTTTGAAATGTACTTGCATTTGAAGCATAGAATTATGTACATGAGCCCTTATATCTTGGCAAAAGTGACTTCCTTTTGAAAATTTACTATATTGTGATCTAAGTGCTTAGAATGTGGTTGATCATGAGTGATCTGTCTCTTTTGATGAAGCGTTCAAATCAGGACATTGTTTCGGTGGAAAAGGAACTCCCTTTTTATGAAGCACTCAGTGCCTTGAATGTGTTGCTCACATCTGATAATGAAACAGTCCTAAAAATAAAAGAACAGGGGTTTTCTATTATAAAATCTCCTGCTCTCTGTATATTAACACTTTGGATATTTTAATTCTTGTGTCAAATGGTGTATAAAGGGTGTTTTTAAGGTTTTGCATCATGAGACCAAATTCAGTGATGACAGAGGTCATGCCTGTTTCATTTTCTGCTGTATGTGGGGCCTGGCTCCATGCCTGACACATAGGAGCCACCCTCGGATGTTTGTTGGCTAGATACACAACCACTGAAGGCAAGAATTTGAGAGTTTGACTCACTGAGAGATTAGCCATGAGTAGTTGTTGACTCTACATACGTTCCTCTTATTTCAACATTTTGGGGGAAAAAAATGGAAAGAAAATGATGTTGATAAAAAGCTATGTTCTTTAAAGTCAGTTAATAGCCACAAGGTAGATTGTTGATTCAAAACTTCCCATATGATGTATACTTTTTTCTTAAATTTTACTCAGTGTGATCTGCTGTTGTATGGAATTTTTGTTGACACTCTTTGGTGAGCCAGTTCATTCTGACATTGAGACCTGAGGCTGCCACATGTGCACTTACACAGCTCACTCCATTGTTGATCTGATGCTGATATTGACCGTGCCAGCTCTCACTCAGTGCTTTCCTGCCCCTTGCCAACTCATTTCTCTTCTAAGGTTGCTCCCATGGCTGTTACCTCCAGAGCTTTTGGATAAGGCTCTAATAATAGAGTCACAGTTACATTAGGTTTTTGCATTTTATGTATCTCTCTTTATGACACGTTATCCTAGGTTTATGTTGAATGTAACAAGATATGATGACATTCTGCCCAAAACTATTTCGCTCCCACCACACTTAACCTGTAACCCTGGAATCATCCAGGAAACCCTACTCCCTTTCCCCACAGTTGCTTCTTTACCCTAAACATTGCCCAGAATGTTAAGGATAGTCATAGCCCTTGCTTACTCAAGCCTTAGTCATATTATCTAGCTATTGGGCAATGCCATCTACTCATTATTCTTTCCAGTTGCACCATCAGGCCATTAGGAAAACAGGACCCCAGGGACCACTCAGTATCCTTGCTCTTAGCACAGGGAATAGCTTCCTCTTGGAACCTGGCCAATAACAAAAACAAAAGGACTAAGTATCTCAAGGGGGCCACAACCAAAATGTCACTGAGGCGTCAGTGTTGAGTAAAATCCTTTAGAAAGAGATGGTGTAGTAGCTAACGATGACTCTTGAAGAAGAAACATGGAAAGGGAACAAATAGAAGACTTTAGGGTCACTTTTGAGTCATGGATTTGTCACCCTGCTGCCGAGTGTGGTTGCATAGTCCTGAGGTTCACTGCTCTTCAGTTAGACCAGATTCCTAGGGTTGCTTTTGCTCTACAACTTCACAAACCAGTGACTCTATGAATGCGTAGGATTTGGAGAGGCAGAGATGAGGAGTATTGGAGACAGAGGCAGAAGGGCAGGCAAAGGTTCAAGGTGTGTTTGGGACATGTTGAGTAATCTGTGGAAGGAGGTAAGACTCAAAATGGAAAAAATTAGATTGAATATGGAAAGGAAGTTAAAGTAAAGAACTTTGAGGAGAAAGGTGGGTTGGTGCCCTTGGATTTCTGGGAGCAGGGATGCATAACATTGAATGTTTGCACATGGACACAAAAAGAAACTCAGGACTTTATAAGACATTTCAAGTACTTGAGGAGGTTGATTCAATGTCCTGCAAGACAGAAATTGTAGGTTAAAGCATAGCTAGGACAAAATTAGCAAGCCAAGAATGCAGCTCTGCAGTGACCTCATAAAACTTTTAAAATTCACTAGTAATAATTAGATTACTTTCTATTTTTCATTGTTGCTGGTCACAGCAATCAACTGCTGTGGACCCAGTGTTAATTTTCATTGAGTCTCATCCTATTTTCCTGTGGGTCTAGGCAAATGTGACATGATTATGTTGTCTGAACCTACTTGAGGAAGAGGCAGCCCATGTTTTAATAACTGGGAGCAAGTCCATCGGTCGTGGAGTCTCACAGGAATATACCAATTACAAAATGATAAAAGGCACCATTGGGGGTAGGAGAAGATGTAAAATACATAACACCCAGTTGTGTCTCTCACAGGATTTCTAATCTAGTTAGAGAAATCAGACAGACACAGACACTGAAACTGATGAATAATAATGTAAGTACACATGGAATGACTCAAACACATCTATAGGATCTGGGAAGTAGAAGAGAGAAGTCTGGTCAAAGATAGGGTTGGCAAATCAAAATACAGGATGCCACTTACATTTGAATTTCAGATAAATAACAGATAATTTTTATCACACATATGTTCATGAAACATGCTTACAATAAAACATTATTGTTTATCTGAAATTCAAATGTAAGTGTGTGTCCTGCATTTTCTCCGACAACTCTAGTCCGGGGAGATTTTAGAGAAAAAGTACTTTATCCTATGGCTTTGTGGATGTAAAAATCCTTTAGAAAAAAAAACGAGATCTTTAGAGGAAAAAGGAAGGTGTATAATGTTTAAAAGGTGACTACCATTTCCAAAGGAAGGGTAAGTAAAAGATGTAGTTTAGAATTAAGAGATTATCTTGAAGAGAAATGTGGACCGGTGGGAATTTACCACTTTAATTATATAGAAATTTTAAGTGGATAGGTTCAATGACTTTTGGATTGAAGATATGAAATTTAGGTAGATATAATTTTTTTAAATAAAAGCATATGGACTGTTAATGCAGGAAGAAACACTAGCAGTCATCTCTCCCCTCATTTACAGATGAAAAAAGCATAGCCCTAAATCATGGAACAGGGACCAGAACTCTGATCTCCTAATTCTCAGGCCAATGTTATTCCTCTTCTCCATGCTAATTATATTTTTCTTATTTCTCAAATGAGTAATACCAAATAAACAATGGGCCAAACCAACAATTTATTAGGACATGGTGGTGAAAGCTAAGTAATGAAATTCTTTGCTAAATTTTATCATGAATCACTCAAATCTCAACTTTGGAAATCTTTCTTGGGTGTTCAGATTATTCCCTAAGGCCCGACTTCTTTCATTAGCCCTCAGTGGGGGCAAATCACTACTGATATCTTACAAAATTCAGGGAGGCAGTTTTTCTTCTGAGCTCTGGTAGTTGTTATTTTCCACAGACAACTAAATTCTCCACACACAGATTTCTGCCAGAAAATAATCTTCCATGTGTATCAATGTCGTAAGCAGTGACTGGCCTGGGCTGAGCATGCAAATAAGATTTGGCTTCACTCAAAGAATTATTCCCTTAGTTACTTCACTCCTCTTTGTACTCCCCACAGGGACCCTAGCACTAACCTGGCAGCAGCTTATGTGACCTGCTCCCTTTCCTAGGCCAACCAGTACATTCAACCATCATCAAAACAATTTCTTGAAAAGAGCCCAATAATTCATAAGTTAAGTCAGTGTTCCCTTTCCAGGTGTGATGACATTTATTATGAGGTAGCATCATTAATGCTATAAAATACTGAAAAGTCTAAAATGGAAATGTCATCTCAGAAGTCACCAAGGATTGAAATTCATGTTTGATCTGAATGTTCATGGATATTGGTGATAACCAAACATTTTCTGGCAACCCCGACCCCATGTCTTGTGGATGGTTATCTACCTTGTTTATATGTATGTTGGGTCATAAAAATGCCTTCAGTGCATTGATTCATTTATTTATTGGTGGTTTTGGTATCTTCCATTTGTATAACACTGTCATTGCCTTGTTAAAAGTTATAGCTGGCTGGGCACAGTGGCTCATACCTATAATCCCAGCACTTTGGGAGGCCGAGGTGGGTGGATCATGAGGTCAAGAGATCTAGACCATCCTGACCAAAATGATGAAACCCTATTTCTACTGAAAATACAAAAATTAGCTGGGCATGGTGGCATGCACCTGTAGTACCAGCTACTTGGGAGGCTGAGGCAGGAGAATTGCTTGAACCCAGGAGGCAGAGGTTGCAGTGACCTGAGATCGTGCCACTGCACTCCAGCCTAGTGACAGAGTGAGGCTTCATCCAAAAAACGAAAAAAAAAGAAAAGGTTAAAGTTAAAAGAGGTGATGTTTAGAAATTGTCTAGTCTTCTCTCTTTACATACTATTAGGAAAACAAAACTCAGAAAAAGAAGTGAATTTCCCTAAAATCACATCTTATGAACAGAGCTATGACAAAATCCTACTTCTCCTGTCCTCCAATCCAGACTCATCCATAGATTGTCTCAACCCTGATGGAAATGAGTTCATAAAATGTAATCATTGGAATTACATCCCCAACACAAAAAAGCTACTAAGGATTACAGCTGGTATTTGGCACTTTTACTGTCAAATAAACACTAACTTGACACTACCAACTGCCAAATGCTTTCTCCTAATTTGGAGAAAGTGGTGATTTTAGGGAAAGTCACTGTTCTTTCCGAGTTTCTGTTTCCTAATAGTTTAGGATGACAAAAGGCATAAAGAGCAAGGGATCAATGTCACACTGCTTCTAAAGGGGTAAAATGGGAAGCCACATACTACCATTATTAAGATACCAATGTGATTAGCTGCCTGTGCAGTAATGAGTTGCTTGTCAGCTGGAGTATTCAGCAACTACAGGACCCTTTGGCAGGGATATTGTATAAGAAATTTTGAAATGAGTAAGAGATGAAGCTGGAAGATGTATTTAATGTTTCTTCCAGCTCTAGGATTCTGTGATCAGAAATAGTAAATACTAAAGGAAAACCCACATCTGATCTTTTAAACCTAGAAGCAATGACAATAACAACATGAATGAGGCATTATGTAAGATGCCTAATCAGTGCTGGCTCAAATATGGAAGGCTAGTATCAATGTAATCACACTTTCCTTTCATCAGCATGCAAGTGAGAGCCAAAGTGTCAAGAGTTAAGGGGATTGCCTGAGAATTTCTCTTTTTACAAAAAGAAAAGAAAAAAAGGAAAAACTTACTGGCTGGAAGTGGGAAGATGACTCAGCAAAATAACCTGAGAGAAGTCAGGTCTGCTGTGAGCCCAGGTGTTTGTGTGCTGATGGGTTGGTGAGGAGGCCAATAACTTGTCAGTGGCAACTTCGAAGCTTTTAGAACCTGAACTGCAACTTGAAGCATGAAATGGATGACCACAAATAATTTTCAGTTATTTTCCCACTAGTGATAACTACCATGTGAAAGTAAATTTCCTTTAGATGCTTAGAAACTAAATGTAGGGCTCTGTTTGCTAGCACCCTGACTGTGGTGCTCCAGAGAGTCCTAATGCATGAAGCTGAAAGAGGGCCCTGAGATGCTGCAACACCCCCCCACCTATTTTACAGAAGAGGAAACTGAGCCCCAAAGTAGTTCAACAACCTGTCTCAGGACACATAGCTAATAAGTGACAGAGCTTAGATTAAGATCAAAGTTGCCTGGTTTTATTTTGATTGAATTGTTGGTCATATATTAAACCATTTTCTAAGTTTCACTTTAAAGGATTTTATGGAGTAAGCCATTGCCTCATGTGAGTGTATGTTACCACGTCAGTTTTTGCCTTCATTGTATTTCCCTCCCACCCCAGGGCAGCCCCTGACGTGCGCTCATCATTTCTATTTTAAAGCACAGGGCAGATCAGATATGTACACCTAGGAAATGAGTTTTCTTCCTGGCAAGGAACATGTCACAGAAGATCTCTCCCACCATGTCAGCATCTCTATTAAGACTGACACTCACTCTGCCTTCCCCCTAGTGATGACAGAGTCCTGGCTATTTTTCTTCTTTGCCAGTGGATTTCCAAGTGACTGACAGGTGGTTGTAAGGGTAATTCCTCCTTACCAATTTCCTCTAAATTCTATTCTTTGCTCCACCATTTTCCTAACTAGTATCTTGAGAGTAATTGTTCTAGGGGGACCACTCTAGTGAAGTTACACATATTCTCTAATTTGCACATTTCTCTCAGAACTGGGAAGAAATAAAGCCCTGCTAAAGTGGAGAGAGTCTGCCAGAATCACCACTAAAAAAAAAAAAAAAAAAAAAAAAAGGCAGAGTTTGAATGTCAGTCCTAAATTGCCATCCGTCCCTGTTTCGTTCCACTTCTAATAATAGTCTCATGTACCCTTCTGCACACACACACGCTCATGTGCTTATTAATAGAGAATTCAGGAAAGAAAGAGTCTTGACCAAAAACACAAGAATTGGGCCCTAGGATGATGCATTAAAAATTAGGCAGGTAGAAAGGGGCGGGAGAAGGACTGAACATGTTTAAAATATGTGAGAAAAAGAACAACCCAATGGATGGATGGATGGATCATGCATATGAAGAGAGCTAACAGAAAAGGAAATGCAAAAGGCTCTTAAGTGAAAAGATGCACGAGCTCATACATACTAAGATAAATGGAAATTAAAATCACACTGCAATCCCATTTTTTACTTATCAGATTGGCAAAAATCCACAAGATCACAAACATACCCTGTTGTCAAGGCTGTGGGGAAAAAGACCCTTTTTAGACATTGCTGGTGGGAATTCAAATGTGTACAACCCCTATGGAGGGCAATTTGGTGATATCTGTCAAAATTAGAAATGCAAATACCCTTTGACCTGTAATCCCAGTTCTGGGAATTTATCCCACAGATATACTTGCACAGGTGCAAAATGATATACTTACCTTGTTAATTGCAGCCTTGTTTGTAATAGCAAAGGACTGGAAACACACCAGAAGTCTGTCAATAAGAGCCTTTAAAATAAATTATCATATATCCACACAGTGAAATAATATGTAACTTTAGAAGAGAGTTCTCTGTATACCTATATAAAAAGCTCCCCAGGATATTTTTTTAAAAGGTAAAAAATGTCAGTGTCATACTACATTTAGTAATTTGAAAAGCAGGGATGAGAAAACATTTTTTTAAATCCTCTGGAAGAATCAGGAGTGGCCAGTACCATTGGTTGCATGTGGCAATGCTGAGGTCTTTTTGTGTTAACTGGGCAGGTGGGGAAAAAGGAATGGGTCTCTTTACTCTTCATACTGTTTGACTTTTGTGACTTAGGAATGGATCATATTCCATGGAAAATAGGACCACAGGCCTAAGATCTTGAATAAGCTGTTTTCTAAGGTGACAGGCAGAAAAAAAATAAGACTCAGGTTCAGTAAGTCACACTACAAGCTGTTTGTTGTGATGAGTTACAACACTGTGGAATATTCTGTGATGCTGAATTATTATTGGGCCATGAGGTGAGCAACCTTGAAGAGCCTGCTGTAAAGGGTGCTGGCAGCATGCTTTTGAAAGGGTTACATTATTTGTTCAGGGGAGTAAAACATAAGGGTCTTATCAGTTTGCTGAGCCCTTAATTGGCAGTCTATGTGACAATTAGGGCTGTCTGTTATGAGGGGCTGATTACTACTTCAAGTATCTGGTCAAATAAATAAAATTTTAAAACTATACCATATGACAATTCTCTGGCTAATAACCTTCTATTGCTGCCCTATAAAATTCATGTGAAGAAACGGAATGGAAAATATATCTTTGCAATCAGGTAAGAGGATGCCAATGAGCAGACTTCCATGGAGCCTCTACTGAGGTCTGCACTGGCTATCTGCTTCTGCTAGCCCCTAGGAAGAGAATGAGCTTGCGCACTTGACGTAAGCACAGCTAATAATCACTAAGGGTTCCTACGTGTCAGGGATCAGCAGGAATACTTTGCAAATGCTGATTCACTGAATTCTCACAACCACAATATGTGATAAGTAATATTTATATTTCCATTTTATATATCAGGAGACTGTGCACAGAAAACTTGCTCAAGTCCCCTTAGCTAGTGAAGAAGCAGAAGTAGGATTTAAACCCAGGCAATCTAACTCTAAAGTCTGTGTAAACTTGCCCTCAGTCCTAGCCCCTTTCTTGGGTCAAGAAACAGGATTTGCACCATATAGAAAATTTTCACACAATTAAGTACTCACTGTTCAGCCTTAAATTTTTTCTTCATTTCCTCCCTTTTCCAACTAATACTTCCATTTCTATGGCTACTCACAGATGGAAACCACCAGAATAACATTTTTTACAATCCTGGCCAAAAAAATAGGAAAGAAAGGCTAAAGGTGACAAAATGTCTTACTTGACATTGTTGACCATTATTCCTTCCAGAAGCCCCCTCTTTCTATGGCTGCATTCACATGCCTCTCCTGACTTTCTCTCTACATTGTGGACCTCTCTTGCCTGTCTGATTTGCTGGCTCATCTTTCTTCCTAGCCAATGAATGTGGAGTTCCACACAGCTCGATCCTAACCCATTTCTCTATGCAAGTTAATTCCTCTTTCTTGGAGATCTCAAGGACATCCAAAGCACAGGTCCATTTGCCAAAGACTCACAGATCTCCCAAATTAAGCCCAAACCTTTATTTTGAGCTACAGATCTGTATTTTAACTGCCTTTTGACATTTCTACTTGGATGTCTTCATAGCTCCTCTAATTGCAATCTTACTAAAAATAACTTCATGTTCTTTCTTTCCAAAACTATTTTAAAACTTATCTAAATGAAAAACTCTACCAGTGAAGCTGCACAAACCAGGACCTAAGGGGCGTTCTTGACCCCTCACTCTTCTTTGACTCCATTCTTCAACACATTATCTTATGTTGCTCTTAATAAAATCTCTCCATTTTGTCCACTTCCTGCCATTCTTACCCAACCACCCTGGTAGAAGCTATTATCTTCTCTCATGCAGTCCACTAGCCCCTAGCTGGTTTCATTGTGCCCATGGTTGACCCCCTAATTCATGTTTTACTCTTCGATCAGGTTGATCATCTAAAGATCAATTCTAGCACATCAATCTCTATATTGCTTAAAGCCTGGTTAGTGGCATTTCATTGGTTTTAGAATGAAGATCAGTGTCCTTAAAAAGAGCTGGCAAGGCCTACCTGAGCTGGCCTAGGCTACTTTTCCAAGCATTGCATTCTATCCTTCCTCTTATACGTCATGTTCCAGCCGCAGGTTTTCTTTCAGTCCTACCCCAGTGTATGTTGCATGTACTGTTTCCCCCATCCGGAATGCTCTCCCTCCCGTTCTTTTGAATAGCTCTCATTCACCCTTCAATTATCAGATTAAATGTTAGTGCCAGAGGAGTCTGCCTTGATCACTTCCAAGATTGGATTTGTTTTTGTTCTGGAATATATATTCACTCTATTACTCTTTCCCCTTGCAGTATTCAATAATTCACAACTATGTATTTGTGAGATTATTTGTGGGTCCATCCTGAGAGATGAGATCAAATATTTTTATTAGTAGTGCTTAGCATAGAGTAGACATGCAATTCGTAGTTACTAAATATCCATTTGTTTGAATGAATAAATGAAAGGGATAAGCCAAAGTAAAGATTTTAGATGAAGGCAGAGGAAGGACACTGGTACCATGATATCCCTGAATTTTCATGTATTTCACTTACTCACACTATCAAAGCCCAAATTATAGAAGATGGAGCAGTTCCATATCAGAAAAATGTCTTCTTCAGCCTATGTTTCAGCCTGATGTTCAGCTTCAAACACAAGATTCTACTCATAGCCAGGAAGGCAGAGAGAGGAAGAACGGGTAAACAACAGAGCCTGCTTACCGGTAACCAGAAGATTGGGTTCCATTTCCCTTTTAGGAAGAAGCAGGAATTTATTTAGTATTTTGTTTATACATAAACAAAACACTTAATGGCAAAATTGCTAATCAAAATATAAGAAAAATGAACAGCTATGAAGAACCATTTAATACAGAAACAAGAGGAAAATTTGAAAACAGTTTTGCATTCTTAAGTACTAGAATTCTGTCTACTTAAAAGAATAACAGTCATTTCAGAAGGAAAGTAATGAAATAAAAACATAAGTGGATGAATGAGAGATAGGTAAGATTAAAAAAAACTGCAAGAAAACATAGCAGAATAAAAGCATACTTGATTGTCATTAAAGAACAAGAAATAGATAATAAAAAATTAGACCAGTACTTTAGAGAACAAACCTGATAAGTTTTAAATTAATAGAAACAAAAGCAAAGTAAATTATGAAAAAAAAAGAGAAAAGATATAAATGCCTCTGAGTAGAGAAATAGCAAAAGAATTATAGGCATGTAATTCTCCTGAGGAAGGAGCTAGAATAATTGGAATAGAATCACTAGTCAAATATGCAATGATAATAACATTTAACTTTTATCAAACTCTTTTGTTGTGCCAGGTCCATGCTAAAGCATCATCATAAGCACATCATTACTGTTGCATGGAACAGTACAAGTAGAAGCAAAGTTTATCTCTGTAAATGAGAAAACTGAGGCACCAATAGGCAAAGTAATTTGCAAAAGGTTCCTCAACTCACACATGGTAAATCTTTCATACATGCCCTAGCTACTTGACTCCAGCGTCTGTGCTCCTAATTACCATGATTATTTAATAAAATATTTTTGAGCTGAAGAAAACATCTGATCATGTAGATGGAAAGTGTTAATCAGTTTCTCAGTAAAATTGATCTGTATAATATTGCTACCAGTCTACATCCAGAGAAATGTGTAAAATAGATGATTACTAGAAATGTCATCTGGAGCCTCTCTGCCTCTGACAGATACAAGTAAATCGTCTTTAATCCCCAATTCTCTTGCCCGAGACAGACTGAAACCTTCCCAAGAGATTTCTGAAAATTCCCAGGGAGTTTACTTCCTCTTTAGCCTCTTCCCAGACACTGCCCATTCCACCCTTACCAATTTGCATGGCAGACTCAGGCCCTTCATCAGTTTCCAGGGATCCTGTATCATAGCACACCACTCTATTTGCATCTGTGAGTTTAGAGACTTGGGAAAGGTCCGAGGGGCCACTGCAGAGCATGATGTCGCCTCTGTCATCGCACTGGCTTCCCTCTCTCCTTGCCCCATCAGCCCATTTCTCTCCTCTCTCCCACCGTGGCCTCAAGCCGAAAGTCTAACCAGCTTCCTTTGCCATAGGAACATGCCTTCAAGTCTCACCTTCTGGCTCTGGCAGTTTCGCAATGCATTCTTTTGAAGAAGAAGGAAAAAAGGAAAAAACAAAACACAGGGTTATTGTCCTAAAAGTTATTCTGTAAATAATGCTTTTGCTACATTGTTAAGAAGAATAAAGATTTAAAAAATTCTCCTAAACATCCAGCTGACATCAAACCTTTCCTCAGTATCACTGAATGCCGAAGGAGTACACAGCAAGGTTATAGCAGAATTTCTTTTTGTTTAAAGAATATTCTCCAGGTGAACTTAAACACAATTAATCTGGATTTCATAAATAAAAGAAGTAAAAACCATTCTCTGGCATATAAGGGTCCAGAAAATATGCCATTTAAGTACTATTTTTGAAAAAAATTGACAATCTATAGAAAGATTAATTAAAATTAAGAACTTACAAATTATAGACAGCACTGCAGATCTGCTATTAAAAAAAAATCAACATGAGCATGGATTGAGTGCAATGGCTCACAAGGCAGGTAGATTGCTTAAGTCCAGGATTTCAAGGCCAGCCTGGACAACCTAGTGAGACCTTGATTCTACAAAAAATTAAAAATTAGCCAGATTTGGTGGCATGCACCTGTAGTTTCAGCCTCTCAGGAGGCTGAGGTGGGAGGATAGCTTAAGGGTGGGAGGTTGAGGCTGCAGTGAGACGTGACCATGCAACTGCACTCCAGCCTTGGCCACAGAGTGAAACCTTGTCTGAAAAAGAGAAAACAAAACAAAACATGGGCCTGGAGCCTGATTGACTGCTGGGTTTTAAATGCTGTCTCTGTTGCCAACTAGCCATGTGACTAAAGCAAGTTATCTCTGTGCCTCTGTTCATCTGTAAAATGGGGACAATATTAGCACTTATCTCAGGGTTGTTATGACAGTTAACTGAGTTATTCTAATGTGCTTAAAATTCTTGGTATCTAGAAATGACTATGCAGGTGTTCGTTAATTATAATAGGAAATGTGGAAGTTGAAGTATAAAAAATGGAAAAAATAAGCATTGAAATCATTCACTTAAACATAGAATTAAAACTGAATAATTCTTGTAAACATAGTTGCTTAAAAATAATATCAATGTTAAAGAATTTGAAACATGAGTTAAGAAGTGTAATAAGAATAGTGATTTATTAACGAGCTTTGTAAAAATCTCAGTTTATATTTTAAAGGAAAAAGGGGTGTCAAGGAAGCATAATAAAACCATGCTAAATCCTTTTTCTTGTACAGCTAGGAGTCAAGAGATTCTATTCCAGTTCTTTAAAATTTATTTTAATAGTTACAAAAATATCAATTAAAACTTAAAAAAATGATATTTTTGAAAAACTGAAGAATTTGGAACATGATATAATCCTTTCAAGTCTCCGGGACATGTAAAATCAAACAATATATTTTACATAGCAAAATAAGAAAAGAAAGTTTACGGAAGCATAATGAATAGAACATGGGAAGCAATGTGTTATTGAGAGACTCTTGGGTCATCTAGGGTGAGAAGGGGACTCGGGGAAGTAGGGGCACAGGACACCATCCCAGATGACTAGATGGAGACCTGGTGTGCTGCTCTCTGTGGGCCTGGCTGTGCTCTGCTCTCCAGCCTCAGGGAGCTCCCCAACCAGAGCACTTGTTCCCTCACTGGTTCATCACTGCAGACCATTACTGTGGCCATGACACTGTCTAATGTCCCCAGATGCCACCAACCAACTGTTCTCTCATCTCTCCTCTATAGGACTTGCACACAGAGTCTGAATGTCCACAGGGCTTTGTACATCTCTCTTGCCTAAGGATTCTCTCTGTCTTGCTTTCAAACTCTTTCAGGTGAGGGAATAATTGAGTTGCCCGGCCAACAAACCTATGGGGTAACCTGTTGAAATCTTGGGTGTAGCTGCTTCAGAGGCTCTCTTTGGATCAGGTGCCGCTCCCTGCTCAGGTGGCAGAGGTACAAAGCCAAGAAGAAGTTGCGGGTGGGGCAGGCACCATGGTTTCTCAGAGGGAGGTAGTTTCACACACTGGGTCACTGAGTGGTGTTTTCAATTACCCCCATGGAGGGCCAAATAAAAGATGGCAAGAGGGAATGTAAATTCTCCCAAACCTGCTTTTATCAGGTTCTCGGTTTATACAATTCCCAGATACATATGGAACAGAATCAAGCAGATTCAAGCATAAAAAAATAACAAATGACAATATTAATTTCAGATAAAGTAAAATTAAAAGAAAACACAAAGCAAGACACACGGTCATTTTATTTGATAACTGATGTAATCTGAAACAGATTTATGTACTAATTAATAACAACAATATTTATTTAAAACCCATAGCAATATAAAAAGAAATTTACAGAAAGATAGGTTACTTTACTATATCTGTGTGACTCTTTATTAAGTAAATTAAGATAATTTGAATATAATAATCAGGTTCTGTTAATCTGTATTAAACAAGAGTTTATTTTTTAACCTATGCATTTTCTCTTTAAAAACTTGGGTTTAAGAGGAAACCAAAAGCATAATTACAAACTAGTTAAAAAGTTCCTAAAATGAGAGAAGTATTTATCAAAATATATGATTTATGGTCAAAAGAGGATCATTGGCAAATTCACACCATTATATGTTTTTGTTTATTAAGCAATCAGAAATGAAAGTAATAAATTAAGAAGCCAAGTAAGTAAGTTTTAGAGGATTAATAAACTAACCTAAAAAATAAAGAGTTAAAGAGTATATATAAAATAAAAATTAATGAATTGTGAAATAGGAAATTAGATAAACAGACTTTTAAAAATAATATTTGGTACATTAGAAAAAATCACAATAAAATAAATGATCTTAGAAAAATTAAATCAGGAAAAAAGATAGGAGAAGAGAGTACTTTTAAAGTACCACAATACTGTATAAAACACTATAGTGATAAATTCAAAGAAATGGATGATTTTCTTGAAAAAGACCTTTCAACATTGATCTAAAAAGAAAAAATTAACGGAAAAAAAAATCTTAAAAACTGCAGCTGATCTGAGAAATGTGTTATTTCAAACTTTGAAAAGATAAATAATTATCATGTTTCACCAGGGCATAGAAAAAGATAAAAAGTAATTAGTTAAAAAAAAAAAAAAAAAAAAAAAAAAAAAAAAAAAAAAAAAAAAAAAAAAAAAAAAAAAAAAAAAAAAAAAAAAAAAAAAAAAAAAAAAAAAAAAAAAAACAAATAAAGACTTTAAAACTCCTAAGGCCCACAAGAGTATTTTATAAAATAGAAAAGATATGTAGACATCAGAAGCTTTCCTATATGTCACACAAAAAAAATCAGATAAGAAAACAAATCCTTTAAAAGAAAATATAAAAATATGTAAACCAACAACAAAAAATATATAAAGTAGAAGAGTATAAAATGTGCTATAATTTCATTAAGAAAATCACACAGTTGTCTGAAAGGCATGAGCTGTGACTTAATACATGAGAAATATGCTACATTTATACATAGGAAAATTCATATAAATATGACAGTTCTTTTCATTGTAATTTACAGGTTAATTCAATCTGAAGTGATTCTAGAATTTATCTGGAAGAATAAAGGCTACAGATTGCCCAGAAATTTTTTTAAAATAAAAATCACGAGGGAATAATTAAAACAGTACGGTATTGGTGCTAGACTTGACAGATTGGTGACTAGAACAGTATAAATGGCCAAAAACAGAGACTGGTATAGATTAGAATTATGAACAGTTAGATTTGGAAATGTAGTTCCTGGGTCCATCTGTTCGTAAGCCCAAGTGATGATGAGGGTACTGTTTATGCTGGCTTCCCCTAGTGCGTTCCCACTGAACCAGACTGAGAGGTCGTCTTTCAGTGCTTTAAACCCATGCACACCCTTCAGCTTCTTGCTGATCCTCCTGCAATGGCTTATCTTTTAGGAAACCATGTCAGTTCCATGAAGGCTGATAACACCTCTCAGGGTAGGTGGCTCCTTCCTTGAACATCTCTGTATGTGCTTGGAGACCCCCAGCAGTTAAAACAACCTCATCTTTTATCTTTCTGCACACTTTGATGTGCTGATTTGAATGAGCCTTGAACTGGGATGGATCAACAGCCTACTCGCACCATATAGAGCTTCTATTTTCTGAAACTCCTATCCTCTTAGAACGTTTAACAAATGAGCCTCTGATGTTGATTATCTTTCTTTAGCCCACATCCAAATTATTTCCCATTAGCTTTGTGTGCTAGTGTAGATTATTGTTTATTGCAGAGGAGTCTGGCACTTTCCCAGCTTGCACAGTTTGCTTTTGTCCATCAGAGTCATTTATTTTCTTTCTTTTCTTAGAGACAGGGTCTTGCTCTGCAGCTCAGGCTGGAGGGCAGTGGTGTGATCATAGCTCACTGCAGCATCCAACTCCTTGGGGTCAAGCTATCCTCCCTTCTCAGCCTCCCAAGAACCTGGGACTGTAGGCAGCACCACCTCACCTGGCTAATTTTCTGTTTTTATTATTTTTTACACATTGGGTCTCCACTATGTTACCCAGACTAGTCTAAAACTCCTGGCCTCAAGCAAACCTCCCACCTTGGCTTCCCAAAGTGCTGAGATTACAGGCATGAGCCACCATGCCCAGCCATCAGTCGTTTCTAACAGCGGAACTATTTGTTCTACACATGTGCGCAATATTTACCAGTTTCTGAGGGCTTACAATTGTTTGCAATGTTCTATTTTCTAAAACTCTACTTAAAAATGATCTCTACTTTTGTTTCTGTCATTATTTTATTCACACAGCTGTTGTCTTTATTGGATGTAGTAAGGTTAATGACGTTAGAAAACTCAAATGTAGCAATGAAAAAAGCAAATAAATGTAGTAAATGAACCGAAATGACCAAAGGTGACCAATAATGCCACTTCTTGGTGGCAGGTGTAGTCAAAATACTCTTGCTCTGGAACTTAGCTTGATTCCTATTTAAGTTCATAACAGAGGAGATTCTGTAACAACGTCATCACCAATCAGGAGAAATAAATGAAGAAATGGTTTGTGCAGACACAATACTTAACTATTCAGCATGGGGATAAAGTTTGATCCTTGTCTCACATCACGCACACAAAACAATTCCACATGGATGAAACATCTTAATTTAAAACACTGAGATGCCAAAGAAGAAAGGGTAGATACTTATTTATTTAATCTTGCAATAGTAAACCACTTTTTAAGTATAAAAGTAAAGGAATATATCACATATAATAATTGAAGAATTAACTGCTATTAACAGAAAATCCAACTTTATAAATGGCTTAAACAACAAAAAATATGGTCTTGTTTCACAACATACAAAACCAGAAGCAGAGCAGGTTTAGAGCATTGACTTTATCCAGAGGGCTCAGTTCCTTCTCTTTGTGATCACTTCAGCTTCTTCTATGCCTGAGGGTTGGCTTTACCTTCAACAAGTTCTTCTCATGTTGGGAAAAATAAATATGGTAGGTCCAGGTTTCACATCTGCACACCTTATTGGCTTGGATTTCCCAGAAGGAAGAGACTTATGTGCTCCTATTTTATTAGAAAGTATAACCGAAGAGAAGTTGGAGTGAGGAAAAATGAGAATGGAGCAGCAGTGAGTGGAGAGCCAGCTCTCTAGCTGGCCTCTGCTTCAAATCAAGCAATGTAGACTGTTTCACTTCATCTTGCACTTGATCCACAAGTGCTCCAGGAACATTTGTTTCTCAAAACGGTCCTTCCTAGGAAAGGAGAAAGAAGAATATATTTGTCACTTGTCTCAGGGTCAAAGGATTGTTCCACATGGGGATATTTTTCCTGAACTTGCAGATTGTACACACTTTGTATGGTCCATGGTCTCACATGCTTCATATCCACAAGAAAGATGTGGTGTATGAGACAAAAGTCATGCAGTGTGACCCTCTCAGATTGTGGCCACCTGAGGCTGACCAGAGTCTACACAGACATGGTTACTCTCGAGGAGCCTGGTATAAGAATAAGCGGCCTTTGCCCCAGAATCAGGAGGAATAGAAGGAAACTTTCTTAATCTGATGAAGGGCATCTACAATACACCTACAGCAAATGTCATAGAGAATGCTATCTCTCTAAGGTCAGGAAGAAGACAAAGATGTCTACCCTATCGCTTCTGTTCCAACATTGTACTTAAAGTTCTAGCCAGTGCAACATGGCAAGAAAGAAATATATCCAAGTTTGAAAGAGAAAAACACTATCTTTACTTGCAGAAAATAAAATTATTCATGTAAAAAATCTAATGAAATAAAAAGCTACTAGAACTAGTAAGTGAATTTAGTAAGGTATCAGTATGAAAAAATTAATATAAAAAATCAACTGCATTTCTATATACAAGCAACAATAGTAAACTGAAATTTTTAAAATGCCACTTACAATAGCATTAAAATATATAAAATATTTAGGCATAAGTTTGACCAAAATAAGACCAATACAAAGAAAATCACAAAATATTGCTATGAGAAAATTAAGATCTAAATAATTGGAACAGTATACATTGTTTATATGTAGGCAGATTCAGTATTGTTAAGATGTCAGCTACCTCCTTATTAGTCTCTACATTCAATACAATCTCAATAGAGATGCCAGTAATCTTTTTTTGTTGTTGAAATTGGGAAAATGATTCTAAAATTCCTATGAAAATGCAAAGTACCTGGAATACAAAACAACTTTGCAGAACACCAATTTGGAGTAATAACGTTATGTGATTTCAATACTTATTACAAATCTGCAATAATAAAGACTATAATACTGGTCTAAAAATAGACATAAGGTCAATGGGACAGAACACAGGGCCACTTTTATGTGGCCGACTGGTTTTGCACAAGGATGCAAAAGCGAACTAGATGGAAAGGATAGGGTTTTTTTCCCTCATGTATGGTACGAAACAACTGGATATTTATAGGCAAAAAAGTTAATACCTCACATCTACAAACATTAACTCAAAATGAACCAGAGATTCAAATATAAAACCTGAAACTATAAAACTTATAGAAGAAAACATAGGGAGAATCTAGAGACTTCCAGTTTTAACTCATGCACGTAGACAGCTAGGAAGTCCTCATTTCCTTCCTTATGTGAATAGCTCGACAAACAGAATGTCAATGACTTTTTTGGACCCATCAGAGGGCTGACTTTGGAGAACAAACTGCCACTTCCAAATCTGGAGAGACAGAAGCATCCAGAGAGTCGTAGCTAACATCTGCTTACCTGGAGCATACACTCTTATAGTTGTAAACTAGTAAGAATACTTACAAGGTAATTGCGATGAATGGGCTATAAACTACTGTGAGAGTAAGAAACTCCCAGGGGCTGCCATTTCAGAAAGAGCCCCCAAATTTCTGTGAACTTTCCATCCAGGAATTCTACCAGGTTTTTATGGTGAAGATCCTCTCATGGCTCTACATATCTCCTGTAGCTGAAACATTACATAACTCCAAGACCCTTCTTCATCATAAGATCCCTTGACATGAATCACTTTCTCTGCAGGACAATCCCCTACAGCCACTGCTGGGACGCCTTTAGATGGTTTTCAGAAATTACTGTTGCCTGCCACAGCACTGCCTGGGCTGCTATCCCAAAGAAGGCCTCTTTTAAAAAGCGTGAATTGCCCTAAAAGTTAAATCACCATCCAGGAATATTCTGCATTTCCTTTATCTTAGAATGTTTAGTCTACTTTGGTAACAATGGCAGAAACACAAAAAGCCTAAGCAGTGTCCTGTATGGATCAGTCACCGAGGACCCTGGAGATTTGCGTGGGTTCTGTGATTAACTGGGTAGACAGGCAACCTCACACATTTAGATGGGGCCTTCACATTGCCTGGGACCATGTATGCAGCCCAATTTTAAAGATAGCCTTTGACATTGAGATGGAAAGAATGCCAAACTGAATAAAGTGAAGTGTCTGCCACCAATTCCAACAGAATAGGATTCCCAATTAGAAATAAATTGTGGAACAATAAAGGTTTTAATTTGGGGGAACTAAAATTGTGAACTATGATATATCCCCTTAGGATGAATAACTATCCTTGTTTACTGGAGGCTGAGAAGGAGATAATCTTGGCA